>VWYP01003564.1:84978-106466 GCA_013400435.1 Pycnonotus jocosus
GAGGAGAGAATGTTTACAGAAACTTTAAACTTCAGCAGCAGCAGTTTGGTAACCAAGGTAAGTGTCAGCATATGTTTGTCTCTTCTGATTTGAAAACGTTCTCAAATGAGATTAGAAATGGTTGTTTTTATTTTCAGATACTCTGAAAGTTGAGTTCTCATTTCCATCAATTGAAAGTCATATAAGTTCAGTAACTGTGCTTTTAGTGTCATCCTATGCAGGTGTAAACAGAGGAGAAATAGAATAATAGGGAAGGTGGATGTCACCCTTTTCAAGGCAGCGGAACAAGAGGATAAGGTGGAAGTTTTGTCCCACCTTTTACCTGGAACCTTGAGGGCTGACACACTCTCCAGTAGCAGAGGAGACCCAATTTCATTTCCCTCTTGCTTTCCAAACCACGTCAGCATGGGACTGAAGGTGACATGGGTCACCAGCTTTTGCTCCCTGTAACTGTAGAAAAGTGAATGATTTGTGTTATCCCCTTCATAAATATGTGAACCATTTTTATTTTGAGTTAGGAACATTCAAATCCCATCCTGCCTAGCCTCAAATGCACTCTTGGCTTTTACATAATTCATGGTCATAGGAACAATAAGAGCTTCTGTCTGGTATAATTTTCTTTACTGTAGGCAG
This sequence comes from Pycnonotus jocosus, assembly GCA_013400435.1. Taxonomy (NCBI): domain Eukaryota; kingdom Metazoa; phylum Chordata; class Aves; order Passeriformes; family Pycnonotidae; genus Pycnonotus; species Pycnonotus jocosus. The sequence goes on from VWYP01003564.1 coordinate 85,612, forward strand.
CATGTATGCCTTAAGATTGCTCAGTGACTGAACACTTAAATTTGCTTAGGTTGCTATTACTAATAGTGCTGCACTGAAGTCCTGCTTGGTGCAAAAAATGGCATTTTCAAAGTTTTGTGACCTGTTACCATTGCAAATGCAATTAGGAAAGACTAGTAAAGAAGGCTGTAGTAGGCTAAATATGTAAATGGCAAAGGAAAATGTAGCAAAAGTTGTGTTATCAAAAAATGTAGTAGCTTTGTTTTCTGAAGAAATAAAAATATTAAAATCTAAGCATTTGAGACCAAACTTTGGCCACATTTTCTGATAGATATTTGGTATTCTTCTTAGTGTTTACATCCAGTGGGGATTTCACGCTGATTAATTCAGATATATCTGAGAAACTAAAAAGGTCTTTCAGTATTCCCATGCACATAGACACAATGAACAAAAAACCCAAATCCAAACCAAACCAAACCAAACCAGAAAGAACAAACCAAAAAACCCCAAAAAAACCCTTCCCAAAAAACCCGAACAAAATCATATCATCAAAACCCCATGGTATTTAAAATTAATTTTAAATTAATATTATGATGGCTTTTGAGTCATTACAGAATTAGGGATATATTGCCACAATAACCTTGTTTTTGTATTGCGGTTTGTTCCCTCCCTATACCTACAAAATTATATTAAAAACACCTTGCTGTTTCTATTGTTTGTCTTCTTTCTTTAGACAGAAAACCTCTGAGACCAGTACTATGCCTCATTTTAGACTTGACCAGTACCCAATATACACCTCCATCCAAAGGCTGGTTTTGACCACTCTCCTCTCTAGTCATATAAATAATGGTGATAATAGTGCAAATTGCAACATTAAAAATTATATTTTCTATTATTTTTGCTTTTTGAACACACTAATGATATTTTTGTTTGTTTGTTTGTTTATTTTATATTCTGGTTTTATTTGTCAAAAAAGACACAGACTAATTTTTTAAAATTAAATTTGTAGACCATAAACATCTATTTACTACCCTGTCCATGGAACTTGTGCAAAATTATTTATAAGAAGAAAAAAATAAAAGGAAAGTAGCATTTTTTTTTAAACAGTTGGGCAAAGAAAACAGATTTTGACATACAGTCCCTGCCATTTAAGTATGTATTACTTGCATAAAAACCCACAGATATTAATAAAAACCCCATCCTTGTTAGAATTGGTGAATATGAGGTGCCTTTTGGTCTTAGTCTAACTGTACTGCATTGTACCAACAGTGATGTAATCACTATTGTCAGTACCTCTTGCATCATTAATTTGACTTCCACAAACAATAAGGTTTTATAAGTCCCTACAGTGATTATCCCATGAACTGATATGCAACCAAGAGTGTTTTGTATCTAGATATTGAAACTATTAATTGCCTTGATGCCATCAAAGTCATAATCTGTCTCAGCAGAAGTGCCTGGGTATAATGTCCCAGCACTCCCCAGACACTTTAAAGCTTATTTTAAATGTGGATTAGTGCATCATATTTTCAGAGGTCAATGAAGATATGAGTATCAGGGAAAAAAAGATTTAAAATTGTAATCAAGGCTGAGAAGGTTACATGCAGGCGTGCAGTAAATAAGGATAATATTTATAGAGATAATTATTGTCCTTAATTTTCTTCTATTTCTTTTTCTCCAGAGGAAATGTTCTGAAAACAGCATAGTTGCAAAAGAGTGTCTAACAGAGCACTGATAAAGCCTCTGCTGCTTTCAATGGAGAAAAATCTGCAGAAGGGCAGAAGTAGACTGTCTCCACCTCCAGAACACAAACATTTTCCTATGATCTTCAACATCTTGTCAATCTCTAACGGCCTGGGGACATGCAGAGGAACATTCTCACATCCTTTCCTGTGGCTGAAACTCATGAGTTATGAATAACACCTGCTTTCCTCTGTCCCACAGCCTATGTTTTGGGTATTGTCACACAACCTAGTTCTTCCCTATTATTTATTTGCTCTCTGAAAGGGATGCGTGTGATTTTAAAATTATTTGAGTTGTCCATAGCACTTTCACAGCAAGAAAATTGACTGCATTGAACCCCAGCTTTCTTAATTACTCTCTGAATAAACATTAGAAAACATGGTTGAAACATATAATAGAAATCTGATAGTAACTGCATAACTTCCATAGTTAATTTACAACGTTACTTGAGATCAAAAACGCCCATCTGTGTTAAGTTCTTTGCCTTCTGCCCTCTTGAAGTCTGCATTGAGACTGTATCTTCCAGATACCTAATTTGGATTTCAAATACCATTGAGCCTGCATTCCTGTAGGCACTATAGATAAGAGAAAGATAGGAAACAGATATGGTCCTTTCCCAAGCAGAGCAAGTAGGAACAATCACTGTTTCCCTGACTTAGCTGAAACTGATCTTCACACTGCTCAACACAAGCCCAGGAATGTCTGCTAGCATGGCTATTCCCGGAACAGTAAGAGTGACAGTGATTTTTCCTTACGTCACCAAGTTGGAAATCATAAGGCTAAGAGTTTAGAAGCCTTTTGGGTTTCTAGACCTCCTTATGTCTAAGGGAGCAATGCAGTCACCTCCAGAGTGGCAACAGCTTCTCCAGTGCCAGCTAGAAGGCAAAGTGGATCTTTTTATGTTTCTAAATCAAGGGGTTTCACATGTGGGAACTTCTCTCTGGAGATATGTCTATCAAATAACTAACTTGGAAAACCTTTAGATAAGAAATAAAATTAATCTAAATTATTTCAGAGTTTTTCTGGGAGATATTGAAAAACACCTGGAGGACAAGAGAATCCTTGGTCAGAACCCACACAGCTTCATGAGGGGAAAGTCCTTCTTGTTAAACCAGAATTCCTTCTAGAACAAAGTAAGCCACTGAGCTGATCTAGGAAAACCCAGAGATGTCACCATTTTGGACTTCCACAAAGCTTTTGATACTATCTTTCCCAGTGTCCTTCCGGGATAAATGTCCATCTCACAGCTGGATAAACACCTCATGCAAAAAGTGAGCAACTGGCTCGTGGGCGGGGCACAAAGGCTGACAGAGAATGGGGTGACATCAGACTGGACACCTCCCGCTAGAGGGGTTCCAGAGCGTTCCAGCCTTGGCTCAGGTCTCTTCAACATCTTCATGAACAACCTGGATGACTGGAAGGAATAATAAGTAAGTTTGCCAACAAGAATGCACTGGAAGGAGCTGGCTATTGCCTTGGAGTTAGAGAGGCCCTACAGAAACCTTGAGAAATGAGAGGGCTGGGAAATCACCAATCATATGAAATTCAACAAGGGCAAGTGCTGGATTCTGCACCTGTGATGGGGCAACCCTGGATGTGCAGAGAGACTGAGAAAGGAGAGACTGGAAAGCAGTGCCATGGAAAGGGACCTGGGAGTCCTGGTCAGTGGCAAGTTGAACATGAGCTAGCAGAGCCTTGGCAGCCAGGAGGAACATCCCTGTCCTGGGGGCATCAGGCCCAGCATCACCAGCCAGGCAAGGGAGGGGATTGTCCCCTCTGCTCTGAGCTGGGGCAGCCTCACTGCAAATACTTGGAGCAGTTTTGGGTGTCTCAATATAAAAGAAACATTAAGCCATTACAGACCTCCAAACGAGGGGCAAAAGGAATGGTGAAGGGCCCTGGGGGGAAGCCGTATGTGGAGCAGCTGAGGGTACTTGGTCTGTTCAGCTGGAGAATGGGAGACCTCATGGTGGTCTTAAACATCCTCATGAGGGAAAGAGGAGGGGCAGGCATTGATCTCTGCTCTGTGGTGACAGTGACAGTGACAGAACTCAAGGGAATGGCCTGAAGTTTTGTCAGGCAGAAGAGATTTAGGTTGGACATCAGAAAAAAATTTCTCACCCAGAAGGTATTTGGGCACTGGAACAGGCTCTCCAGAGCAGTGGTCACAGCACCACGCTGGTCTGAAATCAAGAAGCATTTGGACAATGCCCTCAGGGACATGGTGGGATTGTTGGGGTGTCCTCTGTGGGGCCAGAAGTTTCTTTTGTTCATAGTTGGTCCCCTTTCCACTCAGCATATTCTATCATTTTGCAATTCTGTGATTCTATGGTTTTGTGGTTCTATGATCCTATGGTTCTCTGATTCTATGGCTCTATGTTTCTATTGTTCTGTGATTCCATGATTCTATGACAAAATAACAAGAATTTCTTTGATGATGGTGTCTGTGAGTGTAGACTCCCTTCATCAGTAAAGAGGAACTATTGGGCACAGTGAGTGTGACTTAGAAATCTCACTTGCAATTGTAGAGGGAGAGATGAGGCTGTGCCACCTAAGCCTGTTGCAATCTTCTATATTAGGTATGAGGACAGAGGAATTACCATACGTATCTACTGATAACAAATACTGAAGGTTCTGTCAAGCACTGAAACATTGGTCCTAGTTGTAAGGCCTATAGTTACCCTCTTTGTCAGTAAAGCTTGGCTGAGCTTTTCACTGAAATTTTCCACAGGGTTATTCCTGTCTTCTATAAAGACTCTTTCTCCTGCCCATTGATGCTCCTCCGCTGAAAGTGTCAAGGCCAGACTGGATGGGGCCTTGAGCAATCTGATCTAGTAGGTGTCCCTGCCTATGGCCAGGGGTTGAAATGGTTTTTAAGATCATTCCAATCCAGACCTTTCTCTACTGCAGTGGCTTATCACCCTTGATTAGCAGGTCTAGCAGAAGCCACACAGAGAGGGGAGCATTTTAAGAGTTAGATTTGGACAAGGATGAGAAGCACAAATGTAGAACACAACTAACTGAAAAGCCCATTTTGTTGTCTGTTCTTCATAAAGCTCATCAAGATGGGTCTCTTCCAACTCAACGTATTCTGTCATTCTATAACTCTCTTTTCACTGATTATCATATTTACCTCCTGCCACTTCACCAATACCTCTGTGCCAGCCAAGCCAACATGAAGTAAAAAGTCTCAAATGGTGGTGAGGTTAAAAGTAACAATAAAAAACTTTCAAATCATAAATGTTCAAAATCACTCACATGTAGCACCTCTGTGTGCTACAGAGGTAAAGTGCTAACATAAGTGGAATATGCAGAGAAAATATGAAGAAACCCAACCAAAAAATAAACAAAAAACTCTATAAAAACAAAAAAACCCCACCAAACAACGCCCCGCCAACCAATCAAGCAAGAAAAATAATGTCAAAAAAACCCCTGAAATCCAAAACAAACCAGCTTCAACTCTATCTTCTTAAAATTCTTTATCCAGAACTTATGAGAAATGTGTGACTTGAATGTTCGGAATGTATGCAATATCAAGGTGAAAATAACATTTAATTACCCCAATGCTTTCTTCAGTTGTAATGCAGAATAATGAGGGTTTCCATAAGCACTGAATCTTTCATTTTAATAAATATTTGAGGGAAGAACAAAAACATCAATCAGAGTTATTCTGAGGATACAATCTATAAGGTCCTTTCTTGTAGCTTTTCAGCAGATGCACTAGATATGCTGCAGCCTGACCCTTTCATAAGTCTAGAAAATATTAATGATATTATTTAGCATGGCATTTCCATGCCTGTTGATTTGCTTCTATAAAAGTGTTGATTCTTTGCAGGACTATAGTAATGTGATGGATCCTGACCAGCCTCTGCTCTGAGACCTGATTCAGGGTCTTTATTCAGGTTAAGTAATACTTTATATGTCAAAGTGAGTTGCAAAACGATGTTTCAACACAGAGTCCATAGGTCTCCAGAAAAAATCCCAAACTTTCTCCACTGCTATTTTTTTCAGATCTCTCAGGTTTTTTATGACATTATGTGTTGGGAGGGGGAACCCCAACTTGAATTTCAGGCATATAAAAGCAAATGCCTCATTTATTGCTAGTCAAATTTAATGTTTTCTATGATAAGAAAACAATCTTTATTTTTTTCTTTTTTTATTCTATTATTGTATGGTAGCTCTCAGACTTCTGTTCTGGTTTTCAGTAGTGAGGCAAGGCAAGAATTATAAGGGAAAACAGAAATCTCTCCTCACGTTTCAATACATGATCTACCTGTCCATCCCGGCTCACAGTTTGAACTAATTTTAAGTGATAACATAAATCCACTCTCCTAAACATCTGCTGGTAGTGAGAAAAATTTCTTCCTGTGGAACTCCCTTGATTTTGATGGGCTTTTGGCTGTGACAAGCCTGGCCCTGCATGTCTAACCTATGTCCTGGACAAGCAGCAGAATTAGAGAATTGAATAAATTTCCTTTACCTCCATTTGCAAACTGTGCAATAATCTGCACATTTAATTCTACCCTTTGCTTATTACTTTGGGAGTAAAGACACAATGTGCTGCAGATATGACATCTTTGTGACAGTGAGTCTGCAGCAGCACTGAAAAGAAAGGGGGAAGGAGCAGGGTCACGGAGAGGACAAAAGGAAAAAATAGCTGTCTAAATCATATATCATTAAAGTGATGCTCATTGAATTACCTCTCTTAGGGCCTGTCAAAACATGTGGTGCCCTTGCAATATGATGTGAATTAAATGCCTTCTGGCCCCTGAAATATTGTTTTCAAGGCCAAATGTGTAGTTTCACAGTTTCTCTGTAGTAACTACTAAGAAACACTTGAAACAGGCTGATGGACTCCTATGATTAGCAGAAACAACTCAGGAACACAACAATGTGAGCAGTGTGTGGCAACAGGACTTCACAGGGAAAAAATATGAGGGTGCTTGCAGGACTTTGGTGATGGTCACTGACAGCTCCATGTACTGAGAAATTGGTCAACACGACTTAAAGTTGCCTCTGGGAGAAAAAATGTAAAGGTCATAGATTCGTAGAATCATTTGGTTTAGGAGGGACATTAAAGACCATCTCGTTCCAATCGCCTGCCATAGGCAGGGACACTTTTCACTACACCAGGTTCCTGAACAGTTGCTGAATCAACATTGATAGTATTAACTGGCTTAACCCTTTTAGTAATTGTAATCTTATTTTGCCCTCTGTGAGCAGAAAAGAGCTGTTATCTTTTTGGGTGACCCCATGTAGACACCAGAGGGCCCTGAATGGTGGTTGTTATCAGATGGGAGCCACTGCTTTCTCCCAGGTAGCAAGAGATAGGAGGAGAGAAAAAGGTGTCAAGTTTCACCAGGGCAGGTTTATACAGGATATTGGGAAAAAACGTCTTCCCTGGAAGGATGTTCAGGTACTGGAACTGGCTGCCTAGGACAGTGGTGGACTCAGTCTCTGGAGATGTTTACAAAATGTGTGGATTGCTCTTGGACACTTGGTTTAGCGGTGGATCAGGCAGTGCTGGGTTAAGAGTTGAACTCCATGACCTCACAAGTCCTTTCCAGCAGTTGTATGATGGTATGATTCCATGATCCCATCTGCTTGAGGATGGGAAGCTCTTTGCGTCCTACAGCCACTGCCTTACCAGACATCACAGCACCACAACAACTCCATGAAGTCTGGTTTCCTCCCAGCCACTCAGACCATTGAGTACCAGAGGAATGGGCTTTTCCTCTTCTTTCCCACTTAATTTCAAGTTTTGGCTAGTTCTGACAATCATGAATTTTGCCTGTATTCATTGCTGGTTTTATATGGTGAGGTTATTTGGTTCTGACCAGAATGCCAGACCTATTCTGCATAACTAGAAACAACTGATACTTCTTTCTTTTAAAAATTCACCAGCTCTTTCCATCAAGAGGCACAGTGGTTTCTTAATTACTGGGAGACTGCAAGGATATGAAATAAGAATAAGAGATTAGTGTCTGTAGGACCAGGAGAAATATAGTTAATATGTGAAGAGGTGAAATCTCACATAAAATGATGTGCTGTGAAAGATATGACTTTGTGGAGAAAAATTGTACTGTTATTTATCTTAGACATGAATATTTGCAGGGGGAGCTGGAGGGTGACCTCACTGCTAAATTCAGGTATCCAAAATTCATAATAAAAATGTCTCTCCAAAGCATTAACATTTCACACATTTTACTGTAGATTTTTAATTTTTGTTTTGAGCCTACATTTCATATATCTACTATGCATGTCAGCTTTTCTCAAGATGATATTGACTAGAATTCTTTTCTTTTTTAATCTGCTTCTCTCCCTGTTTTTTAAAGGTGCAGGGGATAATATTTTTTTCATTCTTGAAACCACAGTTTTGAAGAAAATAAAAAATATTGTGATGCCTGCAACAGAAATGTTAAAATCAATATCACATTTATTCCTGTTTATAAAAACAGCTTCATGATTTCCAGAATAAGGATAATTTTTCATGCCAGAATCATGGGATGAAAATTCATGTGTCACTATTATGTATAGAGGCCACCTAAGAGTCCTGTAAATCAGAATTATAATCTTTGATTCCTTAGGAAAACTTAAATAAACTGAAAAATAGAGTGATGACATGAGTCTCCTTAGAGAATACAGTGTGTCAGTTACAGATAAAGATGCAAAGCTGAAATCAGCTGTATTCTAGTGCTTTTCTAAATCTAAAGTACCCAACAATATTCCCCAAGGGTCCCCTAGATGCCCCGACCTCACCAACACATTACAATATTCTTTTTTAGTGAGTTATTTTTCCTAGCACTACTGTAGGTTTGGTTTTGGTTTTGTTTGTTTGTTTGCTCTTGTGTTTAGTTGTTTGGTTTTGGAGTTTGTTGGGTTTTTCTTGGATTTTTTTGTGGGTTTTGATTGTTTGTTTGTTTGTTTGTTTGTTTGTTTTTTCCTTTGGGTCAAAGCTATACTCTGTATTTCAAGAAATCAGGGGCAATACTGACATCTTATGTATTTTGTGAGTCTTGCAAAGGTCACGTTCAGGATATGAAGGAGACATGACAGGACCAAGACTCTCAGCTCTTCTGAAGAAAATCTTTACTATATACCACAACATCAGGGCAACACATGGAGAGGCCTCCACAAGAGAGAAGACTGATCACTGTTATTTTCCTACCCTTTGATAATATCGCTCTAGTGGCTGGCACCATCTTCAACACAGAATAGTTTTCCTTAAATTCATCACCCTTTTACTTAGCAGTTACTAATTGAGTGGCAATTGAGACTATACTCAGCATTAAAGAACAATACCTGTAAGGAACCTTCTTATTAATGAACAGTTGCACTTTATTTTATGGTTCAGAAGATAACCTGTGTAAAACCTCTCCAGATACTACAGTTTTGGTAATATGAGCTCTATGGCAATTTTGTAGGGGAAGATGCTTTTTTTGCAGGGAGAAGTTGAGACTTCAGCACAGGTGTCTCTCAGGGGAACCCATCATTATGTATGGCTAGAAAAAAACGTGGATAGTGGATAGCTACTAGGAACCCAGTTCTGCAGTAGTCCCTGGAGCCCTTGTGCTTCATGTAGCCTTCATGCCAACCCGCACAGCTGTCTTGGGAAGGGCAAGGAAGAAGATCTCCTGGTATCCAGACCCTCAGCACAGCCAGGCCTTGCTGCCAGCAGTCTTACCGAGTGTAAAGCATGACAGCCTGTCCTGATCCTTGTCGTAGGTCACAGACTAAGTGGTAACAAACCAGAGAAGGAAGAGCACAGATGTTCTGGCACCCGAGTTGTCATTCCAGGCACTGCTCCTCGTTGCCTCCTAAACAAAATGATATTGCCTGGTTTTGGAAGGTAAGAGACTAACCTTCCTTGGTGGGGAACAATTTTTGGAGTGCTGAACTCATACGTGAGTCCTGGCTAGTTCCTGTAAGTACAGCAGCAAAAATTCCACGTATTCCTCCAGAATGCCTGGGGTGTGTTCCGAAGTTGGCATCTCACCTCTGTTGTCTTCACGCTGTGATCAGAGGCAGTGCTTGATTTTTCCATCTTCTGTAACTGTGCTATTTATTAGTGATTTCGAGGTGCTGAGCACTTCTGTGAGATGCTGAGCATCCTGAAGTTTCAGTGATTGCCAATTAGAGGTGTGCAGCACCCTTCAAGACTGTGACTCACGAGAGCAATTGTGTTGAAAGGGAAAAGAAGCCTTGTCCTGCTAATTACAGGTTCAATTAAAACACAACCCAAATCCAGAGAATAACTCAAGAGGAAACTCAATGCACAGTACATTTGAAATATATGAGACAAATATGTCTTTTTATTAGTTTGAAGGTTAACATGTTCATTAGGTTGCATAAGTTCATTATGTAATTGTGCCTGTTCCTGCAGTATGATATGTAGCAATAAACAGGAGCATTTCAGGGTAAAAATGAAAGGGAGAAAAAAAATTACATTAATTGTTGAGCATGCCCAGTTAAAAAGATGAACTAGACAGAAAGTTAATTTTTTCAGTCATGGCAGGAACATTTCATCAGGGCAGAAATTTTTTTTTTTTTTTTTTTTTTTTTTTTTTTTTTTTTTTTTTTTTTTTTTGAAATCCAAATAAAATAGTAAAGCAAGCTGGCTTAGAAGGCACAGAGATGCAAATTTGGGCTGACAATGTTTATGATGACCACAGCTTTCTTGTTTTTCCCCTTTACCCTAACATAATTGCTTTTGACTGGGCAAATCATGTTGTTCTTGTTGTAATGTCATTGCAATTTATGATTCCATAAGGCACTTGAAAAGATTTTTTGTTTTTACACACTTTGCATTTCATTTTAATGCCATGTAAGGAAATTGCATACCCAAAGCCGTATGTATTACTTTTTGTTAAATACCAAATGGTATAATCCTTTTTTCTCTCCCTCCCCTGTTTCTTGATTACAATCAAGATGTGTTTTAGATTTTATTACAGAATCACTTTCCTACTCAATTAGAGCCTTAAGGTTAATTTCCGCTTATACTTCACGCTAAATGTCAAGCTTAATGCAGATTTTACATAAATGTAGGGGAATACCCGTCCACAGAGATTACACAAAGCCTTGTGGAAAGATTTACACACAGCACCAAAAAAAAAAAAATTGATCTGATATGCAAGAAATTACACAAACTGCATGAAGTCCATTGGGAGTTTCATAGCAATTTCAAGTGAAGTACACTTGGGTACTGTGACAGTAGTAGAAAATTTTACCGTGAAAAATATGATATATAGATCAAATGTAGTTGGGGACTTATCTGCCAGCACCCAGTCTGTGTGGAATTCACCTAGTATGGGAGAACTAATATTTTATTGAAGCCTTCCTCCCCCGTGTTATGGCTCCCTGCAACAAAAGGAAGCATCCTGAGGATTCCTCTTGGAGAATAAAAAGAAGTCAAAGGTCCCTATTGCTTCCATAGATTTGGATAATTATTATCTCTCCCACTTACTTGTATTAAAAGTTTGATCATTTCCCAAATAGAAATACATTAAAGGCTCAAGGGTCTAAGAAAGGAAAAAAATATCAAAATGCTTACAGTGTTAAAATTTCTCATTAATGTCTTTGTAATGAATTATTTATTCTACAAATTATAGCAGAATGTAAATAAGAAAACACTGATGTTATAGTCATTTTCTGAGTACAAAGGCTTTGCCACATCCAAAATCTTACAGATTTGTGAAATGAATTTGTAACACCTCATGACAGCACATGGTATTATCTCATGGAAGGTTTTGCATGGAAACTTCCAAATAGAATCTTTTTTTATGGATAGTTCTGGTTAGAAAATACATTTTTTTTTAATTTAGAAGATAATTTTTTTGTCTTCTTTGGCTTTTCCTGCAGAAATCCTTTTTCATTCTCTTTTTCTTCCCTCTCCCTCTGTGACAAGAAAACAGAAAAAAACAGAAAGATCAGAGCCTCAGATTCCAACAGTTTTCATTTAAAGTTTATTAAGGTCTGCTCATGGAGGCAAAAAATGCTGCAATGGATATTGCTCTACATTTTTAATATTTTCACTCTGTTTTTGGGAATTATTAATAGAGAAATGCTCTCTGTGTCTGTAACAAGAAGGAAATTTTAGCCTTGCCTTTTTGAAAGGACATGAGAAGCTAACGTGCAAGACAGGTACTGAGGGATTAAGGTGCCAGCATGCAAGATTAAAACATATACAGAAAAAATAAATTACCACAGGCCTAATAAGCTATTAATGTATATCTTTATCTATTCCGAGCAAAAGGTTCTGTAATAAAAAAGAATATGCACACATAACCCTACATAAATATATACACATAAAGTTATAAAATAATAATTTATGTGTGAAACCCAATGGGAAGCCAGCCAAGATATTCAGATTTAACTGACATGCAGTAGCTGCAAAGCTTCTGATATATACCTAAGGGGTAACATTTTAGAAAAAAGATAACAAGAAGATATTATATTAATATTAATAAAGTTTTACTTCCAAAGGGAAAATATGATCAAGTGCTTTGCTTTCTAGGCTGCACTTTTTTCTTTTTTAATTTTTAAATTTCTGTTAAAGCTGGAAATAAAATTATCCTAACTTAACCAGTTGCTGCTTTTTAATATAATCCTTTTAAATTATACATGAGAAAAAAATAAGGGGTGGTGAGCAATGAGGTTAACAGAGCCGTACTCCTCAGATGATGTGTGATAAACAAGGCTCAATGCCAAACATTTTTAGCCAAGTCAAGTCAGTCTATTCATGCTCATGTACCATAAAATTTGCTTTTACAAGGGTAACTATAACATTTGCATTAGAAAGGAACACATGAAATCCTAAAGTCTTTGCATGTATCCAGAGTACTTCTATAGTGATATATAAAATGAGAATGTGAATTTTAACTTTACATGAATCTTGGCTTCATAGCTGATGAAATTTTATAATGGATTATATACTCTCAGGAGACTCAGGAAGCCAAGATCTGTTTCCTTTTGTTAGCAACACCCTATTCGAGGGCAGCCTTCCAAGGTCTTAGGCCAAGGACCAAATTTCACAAAATCACTGAATAAGCTGAGTTGGAAGAGATCTTCAAGGATCATTGAGCCCAGCTCCTGGCCCTGCACAGGATCATGCCCAATAGTCACACCCTGTGTCCAAGAGCGTTTGGCCAAATTTAAGAGTTTTCTCTCTTGACTTTATCTTCAATTAATCAAGAGTAGTGGAAGGCTTGAATTTATTTCAGGTCTGTTAATTTTCATCCTGTCAGAAACCTCTTTCTCATCAAGAAGTCCAGGCTACTTGAGGTACCACTGGATGGTCAGATGAAAACTGTTTGGAAAACTTATTTTAAATACTGTGAACTAGAAACACATCTACTTTTGCCTTCTCTCCTCCCTCTTTCTCTTGCTCTCTTTAACTTTAGTCCAGGAAGAGAGATCCTGAAGTCAAGTAATTATGAACTGGGGAAGGATTTTTTTTTTTTTTTAAGGTGGGTTAAGCATTCCTAGTACTATACATTATTAGGATTTGATTTCCTGTATCTCTCTGTTTTAACTTGTATTTCAGTTTCAGGGAAAAAAGACAAACAGAGAAATTGAATGTTAAAAGAAAGAAGTAATGACTTATACTAGGAATTTTCTGAATATAACTTTTTTGTTTTATTATTATTTCTTTTTTGTACAAAGTTTTGGTTTAGGTCCACACAAGAAAACAAAACAAAAACCCTGTTGATTTTAAAAAATGTCATTATCAGCTCTAATATATAAGTTTCCCATTCCACTCATTTTTTCTTTGAGTACCTAAAATCTTCAGCTAAGCAGAGATTTCATCTGCATCACAAAATTGAAATGACTGTGCTAGATGACAATATTACCTCTGAAATCTACAAGGCATATTGGTAAACTTGATAATGAAGCCTTAAAGTAAAAGTAGTCAAGATGTTCCTAAAACCAGGAAAAAAAATGTAAGAGACACCTTGAAAGAACATTAGCATAGTTATTACCAAACAGCAAAGGGTGATTATCTGAACACACAGAGATTGCAGAGATCTAAAGTGCATTTAACACGAGAGCAGAGAATTTGGAATTGGAGAGCTCAGGACATCATGTAGTCCTCTTCCCCTTACACAGCATGTGTCAATGATACCCACTGGGACAGCTGTACACCATCAGGAAAGTCAGACTAATGTCTCCAGATCACAATCCTGCTTGTTGATATTCTGTTGACTCTTCATGCTTCTCTTGATATGTAGAGTCCAAAGCTGCATGAATTATTTCTCTTTAATATTCCAGAAGAGTAGAATAGATCAGAGTAATTATTTATGTTGCAGATGTCATTTCTCTGTGTATGTTATGAAATCATATGCCACAATGACAATACCAAGATTTTTTTTTTTTTTTGTTATCCTCAATAGCTTTCAGTTCCTTTTTAGCAGAGATAATTCCCTGCTAGCTATTTCCTGATCTTGAGCTGAGCGATTCAATATTTCCACCCGCAAATAGAAATTCACATTTAACTCCCCTTATACAGAAATTGTTTTTAGCTTTTTGGGGTCATTCTCACTGAACAGCAGAAATGTCGTGCCTTGATCAGAGTTTTGAAGACAAATACACCTTCATACCTGCAGCCATATGAACCTGTCTGGTCCTATCCAATATACTGTTTCACTGGCCAAATTGACACCTTCTATGAGTCAGGCAAGTTCTTCTGTACACTTTCTTCCTATTCAATTAATTTCTCATTCCCTGCTCCCTCCATACTAACCTCTTAAAAGCAGATAGTACAGATGTCCTGCAGGAAACGCATACAGAGGTGTGGATGACAGTTTCTTTGAGAGTATTCCTTTTTATATTCAAAGCAAGGAGAACATCCTGTAATTGTAGTTTTTCTGTAGGTTGTGTTATTTGCTTGTGTGTACACATTAAAACACAAACTGTATTTTGACTTCCTTTGCTGCTGCTGATACCACATGTACAGGTGACAAACAGTTCAGGTCAACTCTGTCTCTGTGGCCAGGGAAGATCACTTCCACAAAACAAGAACAATCATTACTTTGAATAGACCACTAATTGTTCATTCAACTGCTAGTACACAGACTACTCTGAGACAAAATCTTCTGAAAAATTAAAACATGTAAATGAAGAAATCAATATTGTAATATTTTAGTCTATATTGTATTTTTCATTGCAAGGAACCCCAAAGAACTTCACAAACAAAAAATACCAGAACCATGCAGAAGAGAGGTGTCTAAACTTATACATGGTGTGACTGCTCATAAGAGATGTTTTATCACAGATTTTTGAGCAAACGCACTTATCTTCATTTACTCTAAATTATTGTGTGCATTGAGAAGAACACAAACCACAATTTTTCTTGTACTTACAGTTAGCATAAATGTCTAAGCAAGACTGTCTGGACTTTCACAGAGGTCAACCATCTGTTAGCTAGCACCCATGAACATCAGGACATGCTTGAAAGGTTACACTTTCTATAAAACAGAAATCTTCCCTATTAGCATAATATAGACTGGGGTTGGTTGTTCTGTGCAGGGACAGGACTGAAGTGTAGGAAATATTAGTTTATTTCAACAAGGACAGGTGCTGGATTCTGTATCTGGGATGGGGCCACCCTGGATGTACAGACAAACTGTGGGATGAGATGTGGGAAAGCAGTGTCAGGGAAAGGGACCTGGGGGTCCTGGTCAGTGGCAAGCTGAACATGAGCCAGCAGAGCCCTGGCAGCCAGGAGGAACATCCCTGTCCTGGGGGCATCAATCCCAGCATCACCAGCCAGGCAAGGGAGGGGATTGTCCCCTCTGCTCTGAGCTGGGGCAGCCTCACCTCCAGTGCTGGGGGCAGCTCTGGGTGCCTCAGCATAAGAAAGGCCTTAAGCCATCAGAGAGTGTCCAGAGGAGGCTGTGAGGATGGTGAAGGTCCTGGAGGGGAAGCTGTGTGAGGAGGGGCTGAGGGCACTGGGTCTGTTCAGCTGTGGAAGAGGAGACTGAGGGGGGAGCTCAGTGCAGTTCCAGCTTCCCTGTGAAGGAAGAGCAGGGGCAGGCACTGATCTCTGCTCTGTGTGACCAGGGACAGGACCCCAGGGAATGGGCTGAAGCTGTATCAGGGGAGGTTTAGTTTGGATATCAGCCTAAAGGTTGAATAGGTTGGATATTCCCCCAGAGGGTGTTTGGGGACTGGAACAGCTTCCCAGAGAATGGGCATAGCATCAATCCCAACAGGGTTCCAGGAGTGTTTGGACAATGCTCTCAGGGACATGGTGGGATGGTTGGAGTGTCCTGTGAAGTGGCAGGAGATGTACTCAGTGATTCTTGTGGGACCCTTGAGAATATTCAGTGAAATCTGAGTGCATTGTGCAGTTCCGACCTGGGATTCATTCGCAGGAACTCTCTGTGGTCCCTTCTCCTTTTATCTCACCTTTTGTTGTGATTTATTTGCAGAGGAAATTATTTCTGGTAAAAACTCTGAAGGAGAGAGGCCACTTAGGATAGGATTCTAACACAGTCAGGTACTGTTGCTTTTAAATAAATTGTAGGTTTATAGGCTGTTACAGTGACATTTTAATGGAATAATACTTTGCACAGGAGAGAATGCAGGAAAAATGAGGAACAAAGTGTCGGGTAAAACTAAGGATATTTAAAACAAAAACAAAAACCCCAAACTATTTTCCTGTTCTCTTGTACCAGTAATTGAAGATATAGAGAAGAGTTTGAACATGGTAAAGTTGGTGAACTGGGTTGATACAATATTCATGTGCAGATGGAGTAATCATAAGAAAAATTATGTCTTTGATCAATCAAGAAATTTTTCTCTGAATGGGGCAATCGCAAACTATTAGTGGAAAACAGACACATCTAATAGTGATGGGACAAGACATAGAGCAAAATTCCTCTCAACTAAAGGAAAAAATCTTGCTAGTTGAGTGCATCTCAGAGGAGGAGTCACAAAACATTTTCTTTGGATCCTTAAAAAAGGCAGTCTCAGCTTAGGCTTTACATGTCAAGCTCCAAGAACTACTCTGCACTATTTTACTCTGTTATTTCAGTCATCAGTGATCCACAGCACCTGCACCAAAATTAACAAAAACCCCTTTAAAAAGGAATAGTTGTCAAAAGTGCCAAGTATTTAGCAAGTTGTTGCTTATATAATTGCATTCAGGAAGTTCTGGTTCCCAGGAAGGATCTGCAAACCAAAAAGGAGGAATCCAATATTTGCACCCTGAGATCAAGATTTCTTCCTGGAGATACATTTGTACACACTCCTAGGGCTTCCATTACTGGGGGTGGGAGTTATTTCCTTATGGAAATCATATTGTCTCTGTCAGCTGCTCAAATAAAACAGATTCTCTTGAATTGTCTCTGAAAAATGTAGTATTTCAGCTATTATTTTTCATACAGAGCTACCTTTTAAGTCATCAAGAGGAGTTTCATTTTGTGTGCTAGGAAAAATGTTGAGAAATTGGAACTCTTTTTAATGAGATTAGCAGGTACTAGTTAGAGCACTCTGCTTCGCTTTATGTGATAATTCACTTGGATTAAACAAAACAGTCAGTAAATAAAGAAATCTGAAAAGCTGAGCTAGCAAAAAGAAGCAAGAAAATAAGAGTATAACAATCTTGGAAAGAATATAATGTGATTTTAGCAAAGAGAAGAATAACAATGAAAGAAAAGAAACAGGCAGGTTTCTGTCAGGTCTTTTCTCCCACCTTTACTACGCTTGCATAATAGCTTACATTAAAGTAGCTCCTTTGCTTCTAATTATACAGCAGGTACTGCATTTGGAAAAATGCCTTATTGTTACCTGCATTTGGATCCATACATGGTGTACCTCGAGATTAAGTTTATTCAGTAACAGGCTGTAGAGGTTCCTTCACAAAATCTTACTTTAAAGATTTTTGATAATTAGTTCTTTACCATGGCATTCAGCAATGTCTTTTTAGTGTAAGAGCTACATTATATCTGTTGAAGTCATACCCTGGAGTGAAATCTAGCATTTTCAGTAAGGCACATAGAGAAAAGGGAGAGCTAAAGAGAGGGATACAAACTAACCCCATTCAGATAACTATTCAAAAAGAAGAAGATAAGTTAATTTTTAATGCAAAATGGAGCTTTATCTACTTGCAATCCAAAGATCATGGGCAACATTTTCAACATTTTTACAAGGGTCACACATTCTTCTCTTCTGTTTGAAGAATAGTCCCCAGAATGCCAGATTATGTCCTCTTTTAATTAATAGCCCTGTAGTAAGAGTTAGAAACTGTGTCTTGATAAAGGAGAAGCCTAAAACAGAGCTGTCATCTACCTCAGGCATGCCCTAAACATCAAGGTATGAAATTTTCTTGAGCACTCCAGTTTTTAATTTTTTTCTCCTCCCCTGAAGCTGATCTGCTGTTCAAGACAGAGTGTGTTGGACCATAAAGCCTGAATGAGGGGGAGTTTGGGTCTCATGCTCAGTGTCCCTCTTTCTTACCATTTTTTCCACAGCTGGTTTCAAATTAAAAAGCTATATGTGATGTTTTCAAAAAAGAATTGGACAATATTAAAAAAAAATAATAAAAAATTTTAAACATTGAACATTAAAAATATAAAAGATAAGATATAAAATAAAGTAATAAAATAAAATGCTCAGAAATTACCCCTATCTAATGCCTCTGATATTAGATTGCAATTGAGTGTTCAGATGCATTGGTTTGGATTTAGGCAACTAAATTCCACACTTTTTCTATACTAGGTTCTGACATTCAAGCTGGTTTTAGTTCTTAGGTCTGGATCACAAATCTTTGACATATCCACATGTAAACAATATCATAAATCCAGTTTCTAGGTTTTGGATTTTAAGATCAACTTAAGGAAATATGATTATATACTTTATAGCTAATTCACTTATTTCCAAGACCAGCGCTCATATTATGCACATTTTTGCCTAGGTATTACTTGAAAAAGAAACTTCATTACTATACACAGAGTTTTTTAACCAATTACTTAATTAGTGTGAGTTCACTCTCTTCATGATATTTTGGGTCAGATATTATCTTTGAAAGGAAAGTGTAAAATTCCTCTGAATTAGTGTTCATATAATTTTTCAAGCCAAAATAAGAGGGTTCTTGGTTTTTTGGTAAATTTTATGCTGATAATTTACTCCTTCAGTCTAAAAGTATTTGGGAGAGGAGGACTTGTTGTCATCTATATGAAGGTATTTTATAATGTGTTCTGGTTTAAATCTTACAGGGAAGGAGAGTGATACAGTAAAACACAAGACAGTCCCTCAGGTTTAAAATCCACTAAAAATCTTTGAATAGGAAATTTTGTAATTTTTTTGAAAATTAATTCTAGAATGGAAATCAAGGAAAGATTTTTTTTTTTCACATACAAAAATGGAGATAAAACAAAACACAGAAATTAGACAAATTAATAATCCGTAGTAATAACAAACACGATTTCAAGAAACCACCATCTGGGTATGTATTAAGGAATAAAACAAATACATAAATAAGATTGTAATTATATACTTATGGAATCACAGATTTAAAACAAATACCTCAACACATCTGATAGCAATTGGTAAATAAGGGATTTATCCTGGACATTCATGGTTGTACAATTCTGGGTCTTGGATATTCAACAGTTTTCAAAGGCCCCATAAAATCTTTCTAAAATATAAACCCCATTTAAAGCAGCAGGATGAGGGATCTAAATACCTATTTAGTAACAAAATCACTTGCGTTCTCAAAGAGTCTTTTAGCTTTTGTAGATTAGGATATTTAGAGGTACACAGTATGTGCTGCCATAGGGAGCTAGAAAATTGATGTTGTTGGATCATCTATGGCATTTTGTGGAACAATTTTTCTCTCATCTTGCTTATACCTGAATTCAGGACCTCCCTCAACCAATGGGATATTTGACAAGAAAATATTTCAGTTTTGTTTAAGAATTTTTACAGATGAACTTGCACACTTATCAAAATCTAACTCATTACTCCATAAAAATAAATATACATAAATTGCCTAAAAAAAAAAAAAAATCTGCTTTGTGAAACATGTCCCAAAACCTTTTTCTTCAAGTCAGTGATTTAAAAGCTTTTGGCAGTGGAGAAATCAAAACACATCTACAGGTCTTGCTTTCTAACAGTAAATTTCCTTCAGATTAAAAAAATGACCATCTTATATATATTTTTATCTGATGACAATTCAAATATTAGTTATATATATTGAAAGTCCACTTTCATAGCTTTCTATGCATGCTTGTGTATACAGGTTGCATTGAATCTCTGTCTTTAAAAATTCTCTCGGATAAATTAAAGAATACTGAACCCCTTAAATCTATCAAACTTATGCATGCTTTTTCCATTTCACGATTTTTTAAAATAGTTTTTCCTACATTTTCTGACTTCATAAAAAACCCTTGAAAATGTGAAAATCTCAAAGTAATCCTCAGCGCTCATGCTCCCACCCTTCAATTCTCCTCCTATCCCTGGCCCAAGCTGGGAGTGACCCCATAGAATGCCACGAATGTTCTTTCTTCCCTGGAGATCTTCCAGGATGACTGCACTATCCTTGAAGGTTTATGGTGTTGCAGCAGGAAAAGGCCACGCTAAAAATGGCTGTCACCACTCACACCTTTCTCGTGTACTCCTTGGTGAGAACAGAAGTAAATCCCGCTTCTCTTCTCACACCTCCCTTCTGGCTCCACTCTTCCTGCCTCGAGAACTTCCTGCTAATCCCTCACTTTCAGACAACTGAAAGTAGGGGAGAAGGGAATGTTGGTTTCCTGAACTGCTGAGAAATCAGTTCTGTCTTGGCACTTCTTCAAACCATCTTTTTCTGAGGTATCAATAATGGTGTCTTCCCCCCTCAGATAAACCATGGCACTGGTATAGTACAATGAAATGGTCTAACAGCCTAGTCTGGTGGAAGGTGCCCCTCTCCATGGTGTGGGGCTGGAACCAGATGATCTTTAAGGTCCTCTCCAACCAAAACCATTCTAGGATTCTATATCACTCTTAGCTGGACTATGATCTGTCTTGTAATGGCATCCTCAGTACCAACTTGATAACTGGCAGCTCTCCAAATTTGATTCATGTTGTTTAGCAGACTGTCTCAGTCACAGGTATCAAAACTATCAAAGCTGACCCAAATTATCAGCTAG
>VWYP01003566.1:3844-21527 GCA_013400435.1 Pycnonotus jocosus
TTTCCTTTCTTTCTTTTTCTTTCTTCTTTTTTCTTTTCCTTTTTTTTCTTTTCTTTTTCTTTTTTCCCCCCTTTTTTTTCTGTTTTGGTTCCTGGGTGGATGTAAAGAGTTGCTGCCCCTTGAGGTCCCTCTGCTCCGTTAAGAGATGGGTTTTTTTAATTGATGCATGCAGAGATAAATCAGAGCCTCCCTTTCACTCAGCACTGATGCTTCTGTTAGAAAGTTTGCTGTTTTTTTGGGTTTTTTTTCTCTTGCTGGGCAGCTCTCTTGGTGTGTTCTCAGATGCTGGAATATGCAGTCAGCACTTTCTCATCTGTCTCTCTCTGGTGTTAATTACAAAGCCTTTGCAGCCTGCACCATTGCTTCTTTTCAACTGTGTTTAGTCAGGCTTATTTCTGAAACTAAATAAAGGAGAAGGAGCTGAAGAATTAATACTGGCACCTGCCAGTGCTTGAGTTAATGAGCTATATGAAGGAAAGCCTTGAGAAATTTCCCTGGGTTTTTTTCTGTTTTAATTACTCTGGTTGTCCTATAGCACCCGTCAGCACTCCAAGTAGTGTTAATTTCTTTGCCACAAGAAATCCTATAAAAAGAGCTACTTCCCTGCATAGTTTTAACCCTTATATTTATGGTAACCTCTGATACAAAGAAGGAGAAAACCTAAGCATTTCTGCCTCTTAGAAATGTAGGGTTTCGCCATGAGATTTTCCTCCACTGCATGCTGAACTGGGATCTGTGAGGGCACAAGTTTACCCTTCACTTTATAACTGAATTTTGCAATTCAAACAGTTGTTCTTTGGTTTTGGTCATGTTTTTTTAATAGATATATGACTTAACATTTGAAATATAATAATGGTTAAACGACACACAGCAAGCTGAGCTGCATTCCTGTCTTGCTGATCACTCACACCGAGATTTTGTGCAGGCTGGAAAGTAATAGACAGCAACTCATTACTGCTTCATGCAGGTGAGTGTCTCCCTTCAAAATATCATGGAAGCAGCTTTTTGAAAGCCAGAGAGCAGCACTGTGTCTGTGAAGCCTCTGATCTTAGATTAAAATAATGCTCAGCGTGGGAGGGTGAAACTCAGAGTGGTGGTCAGAGTTTGGGAAAGGTGACAGAGGAAATATCAAAAGAGTATTTGGGCCAGATATTCATCAAACCAACCAGATATTCATCAATCCAAAGGCCATAAAGGCTGTGAAACAGCAGTCACAAGGGAATACTGCTTAGGAGAAAAACACCTAATTAATGGAAGATATCAGTGTATCAGAGTGCCAAAATGGCTGTTTATCTGAATTGCCAGCAGGTCCCTGCTAACTCTTCATAAATGTAAAAGAACCTCCTTCCCATTGTAGAATATTTACCCAGTATTCCCTTTACAGAGGCAGAAGTATGACTTCCAGACTCCCTGTTTCTCAAGGTTTAGTATAACCATGGTCTGAGTACAGTAAGATGTTCCTTTTCACGTGCCTAAAAAGTAAAATGCCTCCAATTTATGGAACATTAATTCAGTTTTTAGTGCCACAAAAATAGCCATTGCATAATTTGATAGCAAAAAAGGTTTTTTAACACTTTGTTTTTAAAATGGGAGTTGCATCTTCTGCTTTCTAATAATCGGTTTGTATTTAATTACTGAAGATTGCCCTTCTCTCCTTTGGGAATAGTTGAGGTTTTGTCTTTTTTTTTTTTTTTTTTTTTTTTTTTTTTTTTTTTTTTTTTTTTTTTTTTTTTGCCTTGACACTGTTTCTTCTCCTGTTTAAGAGAATTAGACTCAATGTTTTTATATCTCAATGGTTCAAAAGTAAACCTAATTTAGTAGTGTCATCATAGCAGCCTCTTTCTAAAGTACAGTGGCAATGTAATAAGGAATAACTGCATTAGAAGGCAAATTAATTTTCTGTGTCATCACCGAGAGTGGTTAATTAAAAGGAAGGTAAAGATTGGATTGTTTGTGATATAGCTCTAAATAAAGGGTTTGGGGTTGGTTGTGCTGCTACCTTGACAGCTTTCTCTAGGCTAATCAAACACACACAACAGAAATAATCAGAGGAAGGAAGAGAATTTCTCCTAACTGTCCACAGGCAGATGAAATATTTCTGCTATAATTCAGCTGACTCTATCACAACATTTATTTGTTTTGTTCTTGTTACTTTTTTTTCCTCCTTTTTTTCCTCTGGTTTGATATTGGTAGTTAAGACTGGAGCATCTCACTGTCCTCTCTGAAAATAAGAATAGTGGATTGTAGATAGAGCATTGGTCAAGCTGAAATCTACCTTTAAAATATTTCTCTTTTTTTCTACACTTTTTTTTTAACAAGGATCCGAAGTATCTTATTTATGACAATATTAGGATTAAAGGACACAATTAAAGGATATTGACTGTCAGTGAAGTTGCATCACTTGGGCAAAAGCAGAGCCCCTTATCTCTGTGTGGATGCGTGAATAGCACCAGCTCAGCATCTGCCACGTCTATTTAAAATAATAATGAATTTAGTCCTTAGGAAAGCAAAAGATTAAACAACAGCAGCAGCCCTTGCCAGGATTAGAGCAGGGAAGTGCTGCAGCAGCGTTTCTCAGCCTCTCTGCCAAGACACTTGAGTTTGAGCTGCTAAGAACAAGGCTGTGTGAGCCCTTTAAACCCCACTGTGCCAGAGGAACCCCAAGTCCCACATGTGTGCTCAAGATGTGGGTCCTGACCATGGCTCAGTGCTCACACCCGTGGCTGGCAGGCACCAAAGCCTTTCTGCTTCTTTGTTTGTAATAAATTCGCGTCGTGGCAAGGGTTGAAAGTAAGATTCAGAGATATTAAAGGCTTAAAAAAGAGCTCCTGGAGTAATTTTGCACTCTAAGTTTGTGTTACTGCATGACAGTGCTGCTGGTTTGCCACAGTGGTTCTTTGTCACATCCAGCCCTGAGCCCTCTGCTTGCAATGATCTCAGAATCTCCTTTGCCAAATCATTACACTATTTGTTTTTAGTAGTTTCTTTTTCATCTTTTAAGATGTTAGCTTTAATTTCTTGACTACAGGCATTTTTCTCTTGCACTTGCCTCACTTTTTTTATGAACACTTCTTAGGCTCTTACGAATAACGCTAAATTTCAGCAGTGTTTTTCCTCTGGGTAGCTGTTGGGGCCACTTTTAAAAATTGAGGCTTTCTACACAGATACAGCATTTTGTTTAGTGGCACTTTCTGGAGGCTGATCTGGACAGAGTTGGTGGCATTTTTAATATAAACACTGTGCACATGCACTTCACCACCAGGTGCTGGGTAGGAGGACCAGATTCTCCCACTGGATGAAAGATTGGACATGTCTGACAACAATAGCCTTCAACTCAAAACCAGAAATGTCACCATCCCTAAAACAATGGTAGTTTTTAAAGTTTGGAATGGAATGGTTGTATGAAGCAAATTAAAAATTTTATTATAACTGATCATCTTTCTCTCTCTTGTTCCTTGTACTCTCTCTTTTTATATATTTATTTTTTTTAAAAAAAAAATTCTCATCCATTATGAATCCCAAAGTTCAACAGCAAAACAAACCAGTGAATGTTGTTACTGTCTTTCTTCTGTGCTGGGTCTTAATACTGGAGGCAGAAAATAAATGGTGAAGATAATGAAGAGATTTCATTGCTTCTTTAGCTTAATTAAACAGCAGATAGCTAAAGGAAATCAACAGAGTAATGCTGAAAAAGATTGTTAACTTTATCACAGTTAATGTTTAGGATTATAAAACAGTAAATAATGGAATATGTGTGTTCATTTTTCTCCCTAATAAATTCCCACAACTAATGCTAGTGGATTAATTTATTTGTTTTTATATATTTCTCCATATATATATATATATATATATGTGGTTAATAAGTCTTTAGGAAATCACAGAAAGTTGTTCTGGAAACAACAGGTAAAGCACAGGTAAAGTGAAAAGAGGAGCATAATGAGAACACAAATGTGATTTTTTGGTGTGGTTGGTAAGATACTCTAAGATGCCCAGCTAGGAGAGACCAAATGTGGGAAAGCTGTGGGAGGAGAACACTCAGTGCTCAGCTAAGAAAGCAAAGTGAAAAGATAAAGAAGTCCTGGGATTCTACTGTGGAAAGACAATGAAAATGGAAAAATAGAACAAGATGGGACTCAACAGTGCTGTCCTAAAATATAGAAACTAAACAATCAAACAACTTCTGTGGAATTTGCGTGATTTTGGCCTCTTTTCAGGGTGTGTTGGGATTTCCCCCCCGAAATGTTAGAAATGCCAGAATCAGTCATTTTGCTGTACATGTTTCAGCACAGATTTTTATCTGTGTTTTATCAGGAAATCACGTTGGCTCCTGTCAATTTTACTCTTGGACATGGTGATGTTCCTGTTAGTTAGAACAGCTTTATTAGATAATTGCAAACACATAGAGGGGACATTATTTTGATTTAAGAAACTCTTGTTTGGATTCAGTGCTTATATTCTTGTTCAGCACATCAGCAAGCTGTCTAGCTTCAGATGAGGTTGTTGTTTGATATTGATTTATTTAAGTTACTGCTACTCTTGTATAGATCCTGGCTTAATTTCAGGCTAATTTGGTTTTAACTGAAATTGATGAAATAGCTATTTAATATAAGCTGATAGAAATGACTGCTAAGCTAAAGATGTGCAAACTCCCAAATAAAACCCCCAAGAAACAAACAAAGAAAGAGCTCCAAATTCTTTTTTATGATGTGTGCATTAGAAATAATCTTTTGAGCTGCTGCACAGGGGGGTGATTTTACCTTATTGCCAACTATAAAAATACAGAGCTTCGGATTAAATTGTGAAGGTATAGCTAAGAAAAATATCAATACACAGGAGATGTTTTGGTGAAAGATAAAAATAGCCCTTATCTAATTCTTTTGGTGTAATTCTGTGAAACGTAGGGACTGCTACAGATGGGAGATCCTACCAGGGGTAAGATGGGGACAAGTGGTTTTCTAGTCCTGTGTTCTCTTTCTGACAGTGAAGAATCCCAGGTGCTTCTTGTCTTGTCTGCTTTTCTATTTGTGAATATTTAGTAATTCAGAAGAATGTTTTATGGGTTTTAAAGGCCCATCCAAGAAGCTCCTGGCCCCTGAGGTGCCCCTTAAGGAAGGACCTTGCTGCAGAGCTACTGGAGTGAGCAGGGAGGGATCTGGAGGGGACTCCCGCTCTCTCCCCAGAGGCAAGATCAACTTTAACTACTTTTCTCATGCTGCCTGGTTATTTTTGTATCATTTTTATAATCTGATCATGCTCCCTTTCGCTGGTGTCACCCCTGGAAACCACCCTTTAAATGTTCCAGAGGAGATAGTTTTTATTTCCACCACTTCTTCTTTTATATTTTCTGTTCTCTTTCTGTTCAAATTTAGACTCTCCTTAGTCACTGCTTCAGCAGCTGAGGGTCTCTTGGAGTCAGAGTTGAATCCTGTTTTCCATATGTGGGCAACAAAA
This sequence comes from Pycnonotus jocosus, assembly GCA_013400435.1. Lineage (NCBI taxonomy): Eukaryota > Metazoa > Chordata > Aves > Passeriformes > Pycnonotidae > Pycnonotus > Pycnonotus jocosus. The sequence goes on from VWYP01003566.1 coordinate 9,296, forward strand.
ATGGCCTGTACAGCAACTTTTTAATAACTTTTTCCATTATTCTGTATGCTCATTTTACCGGTCTCAAAAATATAATTAGAGAGATAAAGCCTACAGATAAAGCCAAGCCCCTGCTAATCTCTTTTCACCGCTCAAAATTCCTGCAGTCAAAAGCAGGCTATGTAGAAGCAAATGCAATTCCAATTTATTTTAATGGGGATCCAGGATTTTCAGATCGTGGCTGATTAAAACTGCTCCTGATACCAATTCGTTGTAAATTATTCTTGTTTTGCATAACCCCCAAACATATTAATTTGCTGCTTAAAACTGCTGCTGCCTGCTGCTAACAATTAGATAACCAGGCTGTCATTTCAAGTTTTTTCCCCACTGAACTTGGCAGGGTTTAAGTGGCCCTTTTCTGCCTCACCTCTGGGAGTCCATCCCCAAAGAGCCAATGTTAAATTTAGCTAAAATGAGAACTGAATAATCACATGGATCCTGAGCTGCTCATCCAGGCCAACTCTTCTCTTCTTGCCTAAGTTGGAACTGTTTCAGGAGCACTTACGAAACTGAGTTATTTTAGTAAGCTGGAGTTCATGGAATATTTGGCTGTGAAAATAACAGAGTAATTTTTTCCTCTATATTGGGAGGAACATTACTTAGGTTTTGCACACAGCTTCTACTCTTTACTTGGACAGTGGTATCTTAGTGCAAATGAATGTTGAGGTAGTAGACTTACTTGAAAATAAAAGAATTTAGATGACAAAATGCTAATTAAAAAAATTTAGACTCTCCTCCTGTTGTTGTTTCATTACTCTTTTCTTTATATCCTTAAATATTTCCTTCCTTCTGTTGATCGTCCTGTAGTTAATTCAACTTGGTATTTGTTTACAGGCTTAACTTTCAAATTGTTTTGGTTGTACAAAGCTCTTCTGGGGCAGAAATTACTTAATCAAAAGTAGCCCTTGAAAGGGCCATGAGTTTCTTTTTTAAACCTTTTTCAGAGAAAAATATCTGTAAAATATCTGAAGAAGTCAAAGGGTAGAAAAAAAAACCGGAGAGGGAGCTCCACTGTCTCCTTTCCCACCTGTTTTAGATGTAAGGGGAAAATGGGTTGGGTTTATTTGGTGATTGCTGCCATTACAGCTTCCTTAAAATGGTTGATTATTAGCTATACACAAGGAATCCACCATGGATAAGCATTCCTAGCTTCTGAGAGATTCGTTTTCCTTCCTGTGCTGCTTTGGATGTTTTGGGATGCGGTTGCAGAGGCTTGGGATTGTGTTGCATTAACTTTGTGAGGTGATCCCTTTGTAAACCAGGAGTTTTAAAAGAAAGGAGGTTTTCTGAGAAAGAAGTGTGTTCTTTTTTAATAGAACACTGTCCTTTATTACTAGATGAGCTCTAACTCCTATTCTGATTCTGTTGTGTCACAGATGTAAAAGATGTAGAAATTACTGTAATAAGAATGAGGTAAAAATATCCATATCTTACTGGAGACTTTGGAGAGTGCAGGGGGAGATTTTCATTATTAAATGCCAGTCTAGGATTTTATAATGTGATATAAAAACCTGATATTTTCAAGGAGAGTCAAAAGAAATGCTGACAGCACTTTCAGTTCTTTGAGATGTCATGTCTGTAAAACCAACTTTCTTTTCAGAGCTAGAAGTACTGCAGGTACACAAAGACTGATAGGTATAAATCATCCTAAAAGCCACAAGTCTGGAATTTCTGCCCATTATTGTGATGGGTGAATTTATATAATAATTTTGCCCCCTGCAGATTGAGAGATTCAGAGTGAGAGAATTGTAGGGTGCACAGGAAATGCTCCATGTGTCCCTCTGGGATTTACCCTTCCCTCATGCCCATAATCATCCACTGAGGTGAGAATTGACTTCTGCGCTTTGGAAGTGGACACCTACCTGTGAAATTGGGTGTGAGTCCCACACTGAATCCATCTCAGTTAGTTAGATCCCTTTTTGAGTAACTTCTGAGGGAGCTCCCATTGCCACAGATGAAGCTCAAGGAGGGTGCCACCAAGCAGGCAGGGCAGTAACACTTCCCACTTGCAGGGTAACAGGGAGGACTAATCTGATTCCAGCCAAATTTACAAGCATTGCCTCACTCTTTTCTAAACTGGGGCTGTTGGCAGCTGTTAAATCAATTGTAAGCATTACAGCTCTTAAGTTACATTATTCATCAAGAATAACAAGCCTGCTTGCCTCTTTCAAATGCTTGCTGTGCACACATTTAACCCAGTCTTCACTGCAGCCAAGAAGAGAAGTGGAAAAAGAGCAAAACATTCTTTAAGAGGGAATCCTAATGCAGAAGGAAAGTTTTCCTTGTTAGGGAACAGCTAGAAAGTGCAAATAAGTGTCCCAATTCACAGCTGGACCTGAACACAGTGGTGCAGAGCAGCAGAGAAAGTGGTGATGGGGGACTGGAGGGAGCTCCCTGTCCCCACCCCTGCCCTTGCACTGCCCAGACAGGGATATTTAGGCTTTATTTAGCAGTGCTGAAGGCAGCCCAGAGGAGGTTCACTGCACAGTTAATTTATAAGGAGGGAGCAGAATAAAGAGAAGGGCTGTGTGTGCCATTTCCTTGGGATTGATCAGCTGCTGTGGCGTGGAGCTGGATCTGCAGTGCCAGGTTGATGACTGTGGGAAGCTGTCACAGCCTCCCTTCATGATGCCAGGGCAGCAGACCACAGCACTGATGACATTCCTGTTAATGGGAGATCATTTCAGGTTGCATTGGCTCTAATTTTGCTAATGAATTTTGACAGGACTTTCAAAATACAGTTACACTTGCTTATCATAATCACTTGTTGTATATTTCTAATCTGACAGGCAGGACAGACAGCAAGGAGAGGAGGAAGGAGAAAAAAGTACAAAAGCTTTAGTGACTTACATGGACATTATTACTATTACACTTTAAGTGGATGCCTGTCTGAAGTACAGAGCCTTTTATAGAAGAAAAACTGTACATGGGATGCTCAGAGCTGACACACACCCTTATTCTGTGGGTTTGGTGGGGAAATGGGGACTCGTGATCATGGCTTTGCAGAAAGAAACGGTTTAAGGGGCTTTTTCTAGGGTTATCTTCTAGTCCAGGGTTATCCTTGTCCACCTGTGGTACACATTCCATCCCAGCACAAGGCTGGAAATCTTACATGGGATCTCACCAATCTGCAAAGCTTTTGTGTCAGGTGTGGAGATTGATCCATCAGCCCTGGGCTCTCAGAAATGCACCTGGTTAGTAGAGAATGTGGATGTGTAACCACTTAGGCAAGGACAAATCTTTTTCCTATTCTCCTCTCTGTATTGGCTTTTAAAATGTAGTGGGGAAAAAAAAAAAGTCTCCATGATGTGTGTGCTGGAAACCAGTTGTCCCAGTCAAAGTTATATCAATAAGCAGGAAATTATTTCTCTTACAACTTTGGTTTTCAAGAACAGATTTTCTTGACTTGATTGCTTAAAATTGTTTGGGTTTATGTGCTATTTTGTACCATTTGTACCAGTTTAATGTGTACAGCATTCTTTTTTCTGTATTCTTCAAACTTAGCCTACAAAGAAGAAAGCCTTTTTTATTGTCTTGAGATTTGTTCAGAAAAAGCAAAATAGATCTTTTAGAAACAGACCTGTGATCAGAGTTTTGCTAAGCAAAGTAACCAGATGGAATTTGACTTCTCCATTTCCAGGATAGAGCACAAAAGTTATTTCAGCTCAACTGCAGAAATAACTGGCTCAAACCTCTTAGTAAACTCCAAAGAATTCTAGTGAGAGTAGTTGGGAATATTCCTAGTAGAGAAAAAACCCCACCCTATGCTGCATCACTTGGTCCTGATAGATAAAGAATGTCATATCTCATAGTGGATTCCCTAAATGCTTCCATCTTTTGATGGTTTTGGATGTCCTTTCAGCCTCTTTGGTTTCTGCTTTTGACTGTTGAAGTAAAAAGTGGGAACAAATTAATATAAAACCAATGTTATAGTTAAATCCATGGTGTTTGCAATATTGTTCCTTTACTCAGAAAATGGCATGATGCCTACATTGTAAAACCTTTCATATAACACAATGCAGAGTCATGAAAGGCATTGTAATGCTGTTTTTTGATTCTTTTCCCCATAAAGTCCAGTGGAATTGCAAACTGTTGATTGAACATGTGGCACTGGGTATCAGCACACAACATTATTTGTTAGAGAAAGCACAGAGCAGGACAATGCAAACTTAGTTTCCTGTGCCTTCTGATGAATTTTCTGCATTGAGAAGTGAATGCTGCTGGAGAATATCGAATTCTTGTTTTTGTTACTGATTGTAAGGATTTCTTTCTGTAGCAAATACCCTGTGAAATGCAATACATCAGATTCTTTGTTTGCTAAACAGCTGAGATTCTGCTCCCCTTGGATTCACACAGGTAGCAGGCAAGTGAATAAAAATGCTGAACTGTGGGATTTTTTGAAAAAATTACATTAATTGGACTTTTGTTCAGCAGATAATTGCTTACCCTGCAAACCCAGACATTTTTAATACATGCATACAAAATCCATGTTAGGTAATTAAGAAATTTCTTTTTAAAAAAAAGGAAAAAATACCAAGGAAGAGGAGGCAAAAGCTAAAGCACACAATGTAGAAATGCACTTGAGTGTTCAGATAGTTTTGTGCAAGCCTTTCTTTTCAGCTGTGAGGAGATTGTCAGCTCACAGATGTCCCCAGGGGCTGGAACTGTTTAATTTTCAGGCTTTCTGCTGGAAGGATGGAAATACACTCAGTAAAAAAGGCACATGAAGAGAAGAGGAGGTTCTGACAATGGTGAAGCTGTAATGTTTTGGGTCTTCTGTTTGAAGTTTTTCCTTTGCAATCACTGAAACCTCTCTGCACATTGCAATATCTGTTTATATGTTTAATGGCTTTAGATAAAATCATCCTCCTTTTGCCACTCCCAGGTCTTTTTCCATCTTTGTTCTTATGGAAGCATCCAGCAAATGTAACAATTGTGGCAGCACAGAGATATTTGAGGGCTGGTGCTCAATGGCAAGGAGTGTGGGCAAATAAGAGCAGTGGCATTCAGCAGCTGGAATTGAGGACTCTGTGCCAACACCATGACAATTTAAGGATTTAAGTTCAGAAAATCTCTGTCAGGTCCCATAGACTTCCTGTAGCAGGGTGAACATCTTCCAATATAACTGGAATATAAATATTTGTGTGGTTTGGACACACTTTATGTTGTGAATCGTATGACAAGAGGGGGAGAAATGGGATTTTGCTTTAGAAGTGTGGCTAAAATACTTCTATAGATGCAGCCATTAAGTGGCATTAACAGCATCACTAGCAAAGCAATGGCTGTTTCCTGTACACTGCTACAAATTACAGCCATTTTTTTATACCCTAAATTATTATATCCCAGATTTAATGACAGTGGGTTAAACCTTAGGGATTTTTTTCCTACAGGTTTAAGTGCCTGCCATTGCAGCACCATTTCTCTTGTTAAGAGCTTCCCTTTCCCAGCACCAGTTCTAAGTGAATTCAAGAAGTAATAAGTCAGTGGCTGGCAGTGAAAGTAGCACTGAATAAGGCATAAGCACACAATTTTAGCTTCAATTTTAGTTTTTCAGCTCCTGTTCACATCAGTGCCTAAAAGTGTGAACTTTGGTTTCAAGTTTGGGAGTTTTTTTGGTTGGTTGGTTGTGTTTTGGAAGGGAGGAGAGTGAAGTATCTCCAGTGTTTGCTTCCTAAACTTTATGTGCCTCTGTCTGTGTCTTGCCTCCAGTGGTTGAATTCAAAAGTATATTAAAATTGGGGAAAAAGCCAACTTTGAGATGTGAGAATTTGTGGAAAATGAATGTATAAACATTCTAGTCACTGGCCACATTAACTGAGACATTTTATTTTTGTTTGATCAGCATCTGGTCTATTTAGTGTTGTGAAATTGCCTTATTGAAGCCTAGCTGACAACTAAGCCACTCACTCCCTCTCCTCATTGTGTGGGAGGGAATCAAAGGAGCAAAGTGAGAAAACTTTGCTTTTAGCATAGTTGAGAGAAGGACTTTTAGTGAGTTGAGAGGAAGACAGCTTAATGGGGAAAACAAAAGCCATGCAGCACAAGGAAAACAAAACCAAGGAATTGATTTCTCCTTCTCTATCAGCAGCCAGATGCTCAGCCATCCCCGGGAAAGGTGGGATGGAATATCCCTTTGACCAAACTGGGTCAGCTGTCCCAGATGTGTCCCCTCCCAAATCCTTGTGCACCCCCAGCCTGCTCAGAAAAGACCTTGACACTGTGTGAGCGCTGCTCAGCCGTAAAATAAAAAACTTTGTTGAGTTATCAGCACTGCTTTCAGCACAAATCCAAAGCACAGCCCCATAGCAGCTACTGTGAAGAAAATGAATCCTATCCCAGCCAAAACAGCATTAGAAATAGATTGTATTTTTAATGTCAGTGGGCTGCTTGTGACAGGTACCAAATTAACAGCACAGGAAACCAAAGTCCTCTCTTTTTTACCAGCAAAATAAATAAGTTCAGCAAGGGTGCAAGGAACACAAGCTTCCCCCACACTGCTCGAGCAATGTGCCTCAACCCTGACCTGAGAGCAAATCTCTAGGGGAGAAGGCGTTTGTTAAATTTCTTTTCCAATTAATTTGACAGCTCTGCTGAGGCTCCTTACAAAAGTACTAATTCATGCAAATTGCAGTAGTGGACCTGTGTCACCGGGGAGCTGGGCTGAGCTCTCTGAAACATCACACAAGGCACCAGGCAGCATTTTGATTAGAAGGTGACACTGGGTTTGGAGCCTCTTCTGCATTAATTTTCTCACAGGGACAGCAGCAGGCTCCTCTAAGTGCTAACAGAGGTGGAAAGTTGCAAAAGAATATTCAGCCTCAGTAGATGCACCACTGTCTTCCCTCCATCCCTGAGAGAAAATTTATACCTTTTATATAAAAATCTGAATTAACTGTTTTGACTTGGGATCTGTGCATTGACACAGACAACTGGGAGAGATGTTCCATGCATTGCTCAAAATAAAAAACAAAGGCCCAAATGTGTTAGAGAGCAAGATATGGTCTGTAGTCCAATCTATAAATCAGTTGGTTTCATCAGACATGTTATGGAAAAAATAAGGACATTTTCCACTGGATAAATGACAGTGTAGAAACAGAGATGGGTATGATCAAAGGATCAGAAGATATTCCTGTAAAAGCTGATTGAAAAGTTTGTGTTTGTTCATCACAGAGAAGATAAGCTTGTGATAGATCTTTGTAAGATGAGGAATGGCTTGGAGAGGATACATCAGGAGCAGCTGGTCCTTCTGTCGTGTAATAAAAACCAAGGGTACATTGATTTGGCGAAAAAAGTAAGAAATTTGAAGGTAAATTGAAGGAAAGATGAATTTTTGCCCTTCACATCAACTACCTAGGCTGGAGTAGAATGCATTGAGACCAATAATTTGCAAAAAAATCCCAAATATTCAATAGTCTACATGAAGGACAGTACAATGATGATTAACATAATTATCTTTGTTTAAAAAAAAAATTAATTAACAGATATTTCTAACCCTGTATTTCCAGGTTTTTGAAATGCTATTTGGGTTGCAGGTGTGAGGCTGAAATAATTAGGGATGACAAATGGTGATTGCCTCTTGGCCTTCCTCTTCCTCTTTTATGTGATGTTACCCTCAGGTGCGAGATAGGTACTGGGTAAGGATTTGCATGGAAACTAATTTATTCTTTATTTTTATAGTAACTTTCCTGTCCTGAACCTGCTCATCTGGCCTGTTTTGGGCACAAGGAAATTACATAAACATCCCCAAGCTAGGACACTTGGGTTTTTTTTTTACCCTAAGCTAAATCTAGCCCACAGGGATTACCAGGCACTATCTTGATTTTTCTGCTGGGCTGGAGGACAAACACCTTATCACAAGCTGGTGGCCTGTGGGACAGGGGCTGCCAGGTCTGTTTGCTTTACTCTGAGGGAGATTGGTTGTTCTTGTTTTGATTTTTTTTTTTAAGAGTCCTGACATAGAGGGGAGAGGTTGAGCAAAGACTAAACCTGAGCATTGCCAGAGTTATCCCTTTGTGGCACTCTCAGCCTGAATTAATTTTTATTTAAAATTTACTGTTTGAAGCCATCACAATACTATGTCTGGTTTGCCTTTGAGGAGTTTGTAGTGTTAAGTTCAGCTCAGGAAAGAAGCACTTTTTTGCCTTTTGTCCTTGCCAGCTGATAATTTAAAATTCTTCATGTGTGTGTTTGTACAACCTCCTCTTTTTTACTGTTCTAGTGGTTTGGTTCTGGTGGGTTTTTCTTTGGTATTTCTTTAATTTGGATTTGACATTACAGTGCTGCTTGAATTAACAAGTTATTTTTCATCTGTCTGCAGATTAAGGGGGTTTTTTTAAGAGAACAAAACACAAAATTGCTTTGTTTGACAACATGATGGCTTAATATATCTCAGTGTGTCCAGGCTTTGAGTTAGGAAAACCTCGTTGTTTAGGGAAAGCAAAAGCTAGTGCTTATAAACATGAGGGTATTAAATTCCTGACTTAAATACCTTTTCAAGTGATCCACTCAGATTTCTTTCCCCCCAAAACTGACTGCAGAGAAGCCTCAAAGCCTCACACATTTTGGGAGGGGACCCATCTGGCCAAAGGGAAATTCCATCCCACCTTTCCACCTGCCTGCTGATAGAGAGTGGGGAATCAATTCCTTTTGTTTTCCTTGTGTATGGCTTTTGTTTTCCCTATTAAACTGTCTTTGTCTCAACTCACCAAGTGAGTTTTCTCACTTTGCTCCTTTGGTTCCCTCCCACACCCCATGAGGAGAGGGGGCTTAGTTGTCAGCCAGGCTCAACTATGGCAATTTCACAGCACTAAATAGACCAGATGCTGATCAAATAAAAATAAAATGGCTCACTTAATGGCCAGTGACTAGAATGCCTATACATTTATTTTCCACAAATTCTCACTTTCTCCTACCTCAAAGTTGGTTCTTTTTCCCAATTTTGATTTTTTTTCCCCAATTTTAACATATTTTTGAATTCAATTGCACCTTAAAACAATGCTGCTGGCAGCAATCCTGGCTGTAATGCCCTGCACAAAAAAGAGATCCAGAAGCCCTTCAAGGCACAAGGTGCAGCTGGTGCAGACTGTGGTGGAAAGGTGCAGTGTTGTTCCCTCAGGACAACACTATCTCTCATGTACATATTATTAATATGTCTGCCAGTAACAGTTATTAAACAAAGAACAGGAATTGTTTCTGCTCAATGGCTTGACCTGGGAGTAAAGCCAATTTAAGAAGCAGCTGATTAAAATATGTTAAGGTCATAGATCACTATAAAATATGAAGCGAGGAGGGAAAAAGCAGAAATTTACTCATGAGGAAGCTTAAATACTACTGATTTTTAATTTTTTTTTTTTTTGTAGTAGCAGCAGCTTTCAGGTGTAAATAATGAAAAGTTCTCCTTCTGAAGAGTGTTTTACCCTAGAGACATTTCAGTGTCACCTTGCACTGAATCCTTGCCCCATGCGTATCTCACGGATGATGTGAGAATACAAACACTGAGAACATTTGTGAGTTTTTATTTCTTCAACAGAAAGAATGGAATCCTTTAGGCAAGGAGAGAAAGTCAATATCCTTATCCCTTTCTGGGGATATTCTTACAGTAGTGGTAATGAGGTCCAGTCACAACAAGAGCTTTTATCCCTCATTAGAGCCTTTCTTAATCTTATTTCCCTCTTCCCTCAGCACCACAGCCCATCACACAGAAAGCCTGCTCAACAGCCTTTAGTTTTGAGAGCTGCTCACTCAAGTGGTGTCTTTTAATTCAGGTCTGATGACAAAAAAGTGTGCCTGAAGTTCAGTGGAAATAGGAATCAAAAGTACAGTCTAATTTTTAGAAGACTTTTGGGGCTGAGTTGGTATTCAAGAAGTTACACAGAGGCTCAGGAGAGAGACAGGATGATACAGACATATAGAATGCTTTAGAATATATGGCTTTTCAAATAACTAATAAACAACGAGAGCTGCTGAAGGTAGTTTCATTGCTCTGAGGGATTTCCAAGGAAACCTACATTATAAATTTTGCTGGTGAATGGGGTGCCATAGTGGAAAAAAAGGGGGGGAAAATCTGTGTAAACACTTTTAAAAGGAACTGGAGAACACTTAAAAGATGCAAGGCTGTGTGTGGGCATTGAGGTGAGCCAGTCAGTGGTATTTTAAGGAAAGACAGGACATAGCATGGTCTCACTGATGTGGTGGTGGTAGGTGATAAGTTGGACTTGATGGTCTCAGAGGTCTTTTCCAACCTAATTGATTCTGTGTTTCCTTTCCGACACACCTGCCCAGCCAAAGGTCATCCTGTGGCCTCAGGTGCAGCTTCGGGACCTCTGCTGCTGCTCAGGCGCAGTGGGAATAGTCTGCAAAGCCCCTCTAAGAATGGCCACTTCCATGGGGAATGCTTCCCTGTCCTCTCTGCAGGGCACAGCAGGTTTGTCCCAGGGTTAGTGCACACTCTGAGGATGTGTTATCTGTGAGCTGTACAGGTTTGGGATTGAATTCCCTTCTTTATAAATGCAGTGCCTCAGTGCCATGTCACCCCCAGGCTGTTTTAATGAGGAGCAGAGGAACAAACAGAAGAAACAATCACTTAGGTGAGTGCTGGTCTGCCAAGCCATGGAGATGTAATCCACGTCCAGCGTGTTTTGATGCTCCAGCCTTGCCCAAAAAGCACCAAAAGCAGAGCTCCTGCAGGACTGGGGAGAGCCAGGCAGTTTGCAGATGAAGTTTCTCTGACCTTGTGCAGCCTGGAGTGCTGGGGCTGGGATGTCACCAGCGCAGGCTCCACTTGTTCCTTGGTATTTACAGCTGGGGATTGGGGGGATTGCTCTGTGTGCAGGGGACTGCAGGACCTGAATGCTAAAGTGCTCCTGTTTACTAACAGATTTATGTTTTAATTTAAAATTAATTCCAATTTAAATTAATAATTTAACCCTTAATTAGGAGCGTGTTTTCATCCCAGGCAGATCAGTCAAGCTGAGGCAAAATTCATTTTGCTGTAGAGAAGACAATCACATTCCTTTAATCAGTAGCTACCACAAACTGCTACATGCATTTGTTTTCCTCTCACTGAATTAACTTTCCTTGCTCTCTGTCTCTGAGACAGACTCATCAGTTAGAGCTTAAGGAAGTTCATTTTCATACAGCAACAAGGACAACCACAGTCCTGAAATTCTTACTAACAGGTGACTCAATAAAGGGAGCACAGCCAAATAAAACAGACTGAAATCAGACTAAATACAGTTTTTAAATGCTGCATTTGGGAGTTTACCACAGGAGTCACCAGAGCCAACAGGCTTGAGGAGAGATTCTTCAAAAAGCAAATCCAGCCAGCCTTGCTGTACAGTTTATATCACATATGTAGAAACTTCCAAAGTTTCCTTTACTTGCTTTTAGTGTGCTAACAGTTTTTTCGTCCTCTCTCATTGCATCTCCTTCCACCTGCATTGTTCCCCATGGTGAGGGAAAGAAAGAATTCTCAGTTTTTTTGCAAGAAATTGTTGAGAAAAAGCAACTGCTGTTCACAGCTGGTTTCCATGTTAAAATTAGAGATTCTGTAAGGACTTCCTGTTCTAATTCCTATGACTTTTTTCAACCCAACTGAAACCAAAGCCATGGTACTTGCCTCAAAAAGCCAAACCTTCTTCTATCAGTACATATAATCCAATTTTGTTCACATAGAAATTAATGCATTTTGAAGTAACAACTTAATTTTTTTTCTCTCTTATATACTCAGCATTTCTCTCAGAATTTTTAAAAAAAATTATTAGGAAAGAAATAATTATAGTAAGTACATTGACAATATTTTTCATTGGTACCTCCAGTTCTGAGCTTCAGTTTCTAGTTTAAATGCCTTTTTTTTTTTTTTTTCCACCCTTTGGGCTGCAGTTGTGAATAATCTTAAATTGGTCTGAAAAACAAAGGAAGAAAGTGCNCTGACAAACAAAGGCAGAAAGTGCAAGACAGCCTGAGGGGAAGCAGGAGATTGGGATGCCCTTGCTGGGGCATATTGGGACAGCAGGAATCTGACTGGCTCACTCCCTCCCTCTGACCATTGCCACCTTTTCTTAAATGAGGTCCATGAGTTTTCCCCTGAGGGATGAAAGGGACGTTGATTAATGGAGCAATTTCTCTTCTTCACCCCTCTGAATCTGTCAACTTCTAATGCAAGCTTGCTCGCTTACTTATATTAAATTCATTG
>VWYP01003571.1:3145-14143 GCA_013400435.1 Pycnonotus jocosus
AAAAGCTGTATTCTTATAAATCAGAATAATAAAAAATAAGTAATAATTACAAATAATTAAGAATAATAAATAATAAAAGCTGTATTCCTATAAATTGGAATAATAAAAAAATAATAACAAATAATAATAAAAGCTGTATTCTTATAAATCAGAATAATAAAAATAATAATACATTATAATTACAAATAATTAAGAATAATAAATGATAAAAGCTGTATTCCTTATAAATTGGACAAATAATAAAGAATAAAGAATAAAAGCTGTATCCCTCTAAATCAGCAGCATTCATAATTACTGGAAAGGAGCCTAATAAACCTGTGAACTTGTGTCTTGTTTGGGACACGTGTACAGAGACACCTGCAAGAACCCAGGGCACACCCATTGTACCTTCATTCATGGATTTAAACACAGCTACTATGTTTAAATGACATAAGGCATGCAGTACTTACACATCCTTTACAGGCTCATAAATTTTGAACTGAAATGAACCAGGGTGATGTGGATACATTTGAATCGACTTGCAAGCAGCTGCTTTTACACACAGCACACCATCAAATAAAAAATACCCAACCCTCTCCTGCACCACATATCAAAGCTTTCCTAATATATAGTTAGGAAAAAAGCTTGGAATTTGCAGGCTACAGGTAAAGCTGCTTCTAGGTGTGAAAGCCCTCCTCATCTTTGTGACAAGGAGATGGAGCTGCCTAAAGCCATACACAGCAGCTACAATTTACTTTTCTTCACTATTAATTTGGAAGATTAAACTCAAGAGTGTTTAAATATGACCTTTCTTTCACACAAAAAAGGATTTCTTTGAAAAAGAAATCCTTACCCTCCTACTTCACATTTTGAAACTTAGAAGTTTCAAACCCTCATCTTAAATATCAGCCAAAAGTTTGAAACCTTAAATATCAGCCAAAAGGCAGCCATAAAAATGACAAAAAAACCCCAAACCCACAAACCAAAAAAACCCACCAAAAAACCAACCTGCAAAGGTGATCAAAGCAGTAATTGGTTACGTATTTTAGAAGGAATAATTTGAATTTCATAAGGGTTTTCACAAGTCAGTACTCAAAGAGCTACATTGAAATATTTGGTAGAAGGCACCAAGTCCACATTTTGATGGTGGTATCCTTGCACATGTGTTCTCATGCAGAAATTTCCTACAACTGTTTTAAGGCAGGGTAGTCAGACAGGCTTGAAAGGAATCAACTCCTGACTGCTCCTGGGTTTCCAAAAACCTTTCCTGTTATAGGAAAAGGATACAGGAAGGAGCATTGTTCGTAGTGAATACCTGTTAACACACAACATTGAATTCATGGCCTGTTTTACACCTCTGGGCTACAATGCTACTGAGATTTAATGCTGCTCTACAGCAGAGAGAGAAAATTCTTTTTAACAAATCCCAGTGGAATCACTGGAAGATGCTTCACAGTGTCAGCCCAGAACAGAGCTTGGCAGATCTCTACCCTAAACCCAGAACCAGCTCCCTTAGAGCATCTCAAACACACAAACATGCATGCTCTGATGTCCTGCTCCTTTAATTTGCATCCCAGATCTGTCGGTTTGCTCCTAACAAAGGCTGTCCTCATTCCCATGAGCAGCCTTTCCCATCCCATCCATCTCCACCGGGCCATGCATGTGTTTTGTGGCACCCCCAGCACCAGATGGATGAGCCTCTGAAGGAAATAATGAACAATATGCAGCTCTGCACGGAGAAAAATTGTTCAGAACTTCCATTATCCGTGAGCATTAGTGTGCTAATTTAAGAGAACTAAAGGCTGTGGATAAAACAACTGAGCCTGCACTTCAGATCTGTCCTGATGGTAAGTGATTCTCCTTGTCTGAAAACTTGTTATGGAAGATTTCTTTTTCTGCCACACAAAAATTTCACCCCTTCCTCCTTTCCCAGCTGTATATATGAATCTCCCAAATCCATCTGGAGGCAGGAGGTTTACAACTGTGAATTATGTTCAGACCAGTACCCAACAGATATTAGAAATAGTGAGGGCTAACAGCATCCCAGCAGAAAAAAAAAACAATTCATGAGTTGTTTTGTTGTTTGTTTTCTTTTAAACATTCAGCCATGTGGAGTAATACTGCTGTGTCAGGAGATCTCATCAGCAACATCCAATATTTTTCCACTATAAGACAAGGCTTTTCCAAATTAATTAGCAAAGCCTCTGAAGGACAATGATCTATATAATTCCAGGCAGTTTGATGGATTTGCCCCCATGCACTCTGTGTTGGTGTAGAAGATAAAAACAGAATGGATTGTCCGAGTGAGCTGGTGGATACCTGGCACAAACACAGAAAATCACTCACCTACAACCTGGATGATTTCAGCCAGCAGGACTCCATCAGTCACATCTTGCTGCAGGTCCTTTATCAACCTCTTGTGACCAGATTTTGCCAGATAGTGATTAGCCCAATCCGTATAAATCTGTTAGGAGACAGACAAACAAAAACAGTTACTCATAACACAGCCTGAAAAATGAGGATTCTCTGTTTATCCAAGAGGCTGATTTCAGATCACTGCCCTTTTTTTTCTTTTTCTCCCCTCTTCGAAACAAGTCAACAGCATTAAAATTGAAGGCCTTGTGCAGATCAAGTGTTCAGCTTGCTGTAATATGGATTTTTCTATTCAGCAACCTGACATCAAAGCTCAGGGCAGATGCCAGCCAGCTCCTGAACATGTTACAGCTTGAATGGACCACCAGGAGGTCACTGGAATATTCTACAGCAGCAGTGAGTGTGCACAAGGAATTTCAGGTATTTTTTCTTCTGCATTTTCCCTTTGACATTTTTTCTCCGTAGCTGTTGTGGAGAAAGTTTTAAAGGTTCTTTTCCCAAAAATGCTTCTGGTGGATATGAGCCATACAGCAGCTTCATTTTGAGAAAACTCCTTTATTGTATTACCAAAGAAACCTTCAAAAGTCCTAAATATCCATCAATTCTAATAAGGTTAAACAGGCCTATTAAATTGCTTTTAATCTGTTATGCAAACGCCCAGCTGTTGGAATTTATTTCAAAATGTGTTACCTGAAAACGAAGCACACCAGGCAACCAAAATCTCTCTTTAATTTGCATTAAGTACTGCTCATCATATGCCAGCACAATTTAATCAAGATTGCCAGAGAACTTTTACAAACTTTTCATGCTGGGTTATCAAAAAGAAGCTAAATTACTTCATTAGGAATTTCTGCTTGTGAATTAAATAACAGTAGGATATATCTATATAGGACAATACATAGGACAATATTCCAAATCAAGATTTTGTAAAATTACCTAACATGTTCCAAAGAAACAGGGTAAAAACAATTAAATATCACGATTTTACCTTTTAAATACCTGAATATTAATATTCATCCCTACTCTGAACAGTGCCTAGAACACTGGAAACACATTCATCCCAATCCAGTCTATCAGTAAGCAGATGTAGATTCAATGAGCCATCCCAACCCTCACAGACCCTGCAAATCCCTGTGGTGGAAAATTTAGGAGTTTAAGGGTTTAGAATACAGTAATAGATATATAAAGCAAGATGGAGGATTTAGGGCAGAGGCTGAGTCCTTCTTTTTCACCTTCTTCTCCATGGTCTGGGTGGTGTTTTGTAATTGGGTAGAAAAATCCATATTGTGGCCAGGGGTGGTTGGTTGTTGGGTTAAAAGTAAAAATAATTGAGGTGTCATTTCTTAATTGGACAGTTTATCCTTAAAAGGCCTTGTAGAGAGAGAAATAGGGTTCCATTTTTAGTTTGTTAGCTTGAAGTGCTGTAGAACTCACAGCTTGTGAGGCTGTAATGTAAATAAGAATTAATAAACATCTGAAACACCGTGTGGAGCAATTAATCCTGACTCTGGCAGAAAAAGAAGGTAAAATGCAACATTCAGGAACCTCCTTTGCACTCCAGTAGCTCCACACCCTTCTTATCCCAGGGCTGAGCAGTGCAGATCCTCCAAGTTACTGACCCACAGCTGCTCATTTCAGAAGCATCTCCAGCCCTGCATTTCCAGTGTGCTGGTGATGCTCTCCTTCAAGGGAATCAAAAGCCAGCTGCCAAGTCTAGGGGGACAATATTGGCCACAAAACAGAGGGACCTGGATGTAACACAAGGATTGTAATTTCACACCCCTCTTGCACTTGCTGATTCAATGTTAATATAAAATGAAGAGCAGAGGTTTTGACAAGAGCTGTTTTTGTTATAAAGTCTTCATTTGTATTTTTTTTTTTAACCTGTAAAACACAACAACACAACCCAATAAATCACTTAATATCTGAAAGCTTTGACCCCATTTTCCACCACCCATCCTCTACTTTCCCCTTCAGAGCAGCAGGATGTGCCTTTCCCATGCCAACAGCGTCGTGGGCTTGAACAGAAAAACACACACTGGAACACCTCAGTGAAACAAACAAACAAACCCAGAGCTGAAAAACATCTCAATGAAATAAAGGCTGAGCACACAGGAGTGATTTCCCCAGCTGACTGAGAAAAGAAAAGGGGCAAAAACCCCACTCAGCACGAACCACACATTGTGTTCCTCAGCTCCTTTTACAAGAACACATTTTCCATAACAGGAAAACATTTTAAAAGATTCAACGACTTCAAGGAACTGGGATTGACTTAACCTACTTTTCTGCCACATGGTTTTAGCTTCCTTATCTAGGAGTGGAGACACATGAGGTAACAGGTTGTAAAACCATTTACCCTGCAAGTGCAAGGGTCCACCCTGCCTACTCCATCCCTGCAATTCAGCTGACAAGGAACTTATCAAACACAAGAACCACGTTTCCTTTCATGGGAGGGCTGCAATCAATGTCCTGGTTTATCACTGAAGCATTTGCAGAAAATTTCAGTTTATACTTTGATGCATGGGTTCCATCCTGGATCATTTCCACGATGCAGATCATCAGGCAGTCAGACAAATCCTTGGATCAGCCCTAGAGCTAAAACAGGAGCAGAGCCCTCCTAGCACAGCCTGAAATCACAGCAACAGCCAGACCTTGAGAGCTAATCAGGATCGATTTTTAAGTCAAACAACAGCGTGAGAATGCATGGCTGGCATTGCCAAACTATCCTGTGCCTGCTTCCTGCTGCCCTAATTCCTGCTGCCCCCACACACTTGTATTCACCTTATAGTCATACCCTGGACCTGCATCAAAGAAATCCCTGAACTCCCTCATAACCTCCTGGTAAAGGGGACATCCTGAAAAACCCCAAATACCTGCTGCCTGATTCACTGCCTATGATGAGACATCAAGAAATTCCCTCTGATGGCAAATTAATCTTGTAAATCCCACTCTGGGTGTTGAACTCAGCCTGCTACAAGCAGAGCTTTTAATGCTTACTATGAAATGCACACCAGCATGGAGGAAAATATTTGTTCCTGGGGTATTTAAGGGTGTGAGATATTATTTAATTCCACCAGTTGATTAGGAAAGCATTTCACAGGAAAATACAGATATAATAAACCTGCACTCCTCTTAAAAATGTTATCACACGTAACAATATCACACGTATTAACAATTTTTGCACATTGTGCATATTGCAAAACAAAAATGTTTTGCAATATCCATAACATGCAAATTTTTTTTTTTTAACTGCCTGGGCTGTATTTACAAGCTCTAAAGCACTCTCAGGGACACAGTATTACCCGGGCTTATAGTAGCAGCTCCTTGTGATTTTTATGGCAGATATTAAGCTGATCATTGAAAATTTCCAGGATGTTTTCCAAACCTGTTTGTTGCAAGTCTTTGTAATGTACTACACAAATAGATTTCCAATGTTTCTTTTCCACTTCCATACAAACAAGTGAAAAAAAATATATAACTGCACAATGGCTGCTATTTCTAGACACATGAAACACTTTTCAAAGCACACGGTGTTTTCAAATGTTCAAAACCAGGCAAATAATTGAGAAAACAATAATAAAAGAAGTAAGAAAACACTGCTGAGGAACTTTCCATTTTCGTACCTCTGCACATCAATTATGAGTGTTCCTCAGATATATTTTCAGCAAACGGGTATGAAGTCACATGTTTGAATATTCATGTGAAAACTACCTGAATGGTTTTCTCTTTAAAAATATAAAGATCTTGTGATATGAAATATTCAACCCAAGACATATTGCCTTATTATACACACCAGCATGGGCTTTTAAAACTTTTCAGTGATTTCACACAGTATGAAAATCACTGGAGCCAGGTTCTTTAGTTACAAAAATCAAGTGAACAGGGTAATTTGGGCATTATCACCCCAAGCAGCTCTTTGTGTCCAAGTCAGGTTAATGTTTAACCTGGGTCTAAGTCCCAGCTTTTGTTAAAGGTGGACTCAGCTGTTTGGTAGCTTTTTTTTTTTCCCCTCTATGGTGTATGATCTCAGGAATACAATTATCTGGGGACAAATTAAAAACTTATGCAAAAGACTTTTTTCTTCTCTGTTTTTCTCTCCCACTTTGATCCACCAGATTTTGAACTAAGAGCATTGCAGTTAAGTTCAATTTTGGAAATATTCAGTATGTTATGACTCATAGCTAAAACACTAAAATGTAGTGCAGAAACAGCAAGGGTTGGGGAAAAAAATCCCAAATCTAAAAATTTTGAAATCTGTCTGTAAAGAAAAAGGCCTGAACACTGCCTTCCATCAATAAGCATGAATAAAGTCATGGGAGCAATGAATCCAAGAAGATCCTTTAGAAACTCAGTTTATCCATGGGGTTACATCAATTAGGTTAAAGTGTCAGGTATTATCATGTACTCCAGGGTCTCCTTTAAATGGAAACTCCCTGATGGTTTTGCCTCTGAGTCAATATTCTGAAATACACTCATGGAAAGGAAAGGATTCACACTTGAAACTACTTGAAAAGAATGTCTCTCTCCTATGCAAGTAGAAAATATGCCTGAATCTCTTCCTTGTTACTCACTTCCACACACACACACAAAATTCTAATTACAATCAACACTCAAGTAAATTTTCAAATTTTTCTTTCCTTCCCCTGCCATGTCAGCTCCGAACTAATCAGCCTCCAATTGTTTTCTCCCAATAATTATCATGAATCAGGCTCTCATGAATTTGGAAACAGCTGAAGAGCATCTTTTTGACATCATGTAGCATAATTAGAGCAGAGAAAGGCTTTTTTTTTTTTTTTTCCACGATTGAACAGCAGGGTTAGTCACACCAATGAACTCCCATCCCAGAACAGCCACCACAATGCAGTGCCTGTGCTGCTGCTGACCAAACCACACAGGGAAAACAAAAACCACCCCAAAACCTAAAAATAGCCACAACACACTGAGATGACCCGAAGGGGAATGCCTGCAGCCCTTAGAACAACATGGGGTTTTGGGAAAGCACATGTGGAGTCACCAAATCCCAATTTTTTGGCTGGCAACGCTAATTGCAGTCTCATGCTGATCCATGCTAGGGTCCAACACAGTGATCTCATTATCAGATATCACACTGCAAAGCCCAGAGCTAAACAGCCAAAGGTTTAGCAGGAAAACTCATCCCTCTGGAGCATCTCTGGCTCCAAGGGAACACAGGAAGGATAATGGCTATTTTGGAAGTGCACAGAGATTGTGACCCTGACAATGCTTTGCTGAGTTACTGGCAAAAGGACGACAAGGAAGCATGTGGTTTAAAAAAAAATAAATAAAAATTTAAAAAAAAAAAAGAAATCAAGTTTAACAGCATTTGTCACAGACCTTCCTTCAGAGATTTATTACAATTTGTGGCCTTAGTTGCCCCTACATGCTTCTTAAATCCTGCAGAAGTCTCTATGTGTGCATCTGTACCAAGACACAAATCCCACCAAAAGGGCAGTGCCGACTCTTCCAGAATAAACAAAGCTTTGCACTGCTATCCAAAAAGACTGGTTTTGTGCTTGTTCCCCCAATATAAGTTCTTGCAAAACAAAACCAAGGCAGCACAAAAAGCAGGACACAGGATGGACAATGTGTGAGCCCTCTTCTCTGGGATAATTTAATGGTGTTTAGTGATAAACTTGCGCTCCTCTTAAAAATGTTATCACACAACATTCTTTTGCAATATGTATAACATGCAAATTATTATTTTTTAACTGCCTGGGCGATATATTTACAAGCTCTAAAGCACTCTCAGGGACACAGTATTACCCGGGCTTATAGTAGCAGCTCCTTGTGATTTTTATGGCAGATATTAAGCTAATCATTGAAAATTTCCAGGATGTTTGAGCAAAGAGTTCCATCCATCATCCTTAGGGGTGCCCTTGAGTCCCCAGTGACCCCCAGCTCAGAAGGAAAGGATAGATGAGGCCAGCAGTGAATCACTTCTCCACTCTGCCCCAAGACACTGGGAACATCTGGAAAGCCAGGATGGAAGGCTGGAGCTTTGCTGACTCAATCCTACCAAGCACCTTGGCACCAAAGCCAGCTGATAAAGGGAGGAAACCACCAGAAACTCCAAGCCTGAGGCAGTGATGGGCTGAATTGCAGGTGGATTCCTTCCAGCAGGCAGGTGAGACAGCAGAATTCCCTTCCTGGAATGTCACTGTATGGAGAGCAGGCCAGGATAAATGGGACTTTCAGAAGCCTGGTCTGGTGGAAGGGGTCCCTGCCTATCTTTTAAGGTCCCTTCCAACCCAAAACCTCTCTCTGGTTCTGTGATTCGCAATCCCCTAAAAACAGCTGTCACACACACATGCACCTACTAATCAGCATCTAATATGATGCCAGTACTCTCAAATTACCTGAAGTGCTGGAGCTTTTGAGTTATCATCAACTATTGAGAGTTGAGCTATAACCATCTGCAATTCCCACTTGGTTCCCCAATTTCTGGGGAAAAAGAGGTAACTCTGGTTCTATTTTTTTTTTCCTTTTCATTTCTTAAGGCAACTCAACCAAATTATTTATTCTACTCAGATGTGCAATTGTTTGTTGCAACTGCTTTAAATTATTACCCAGTTGGTGGGGGATATTCGTCAGAAAATTACATTTTACTGGACACTTGTGTACGTTAATTAGCCTTTGGAAGTTAAATAGAGAAATGGGTCATTTAAACACCACTGGGACTACTTATTTCTCTCTCTTTAAAGCCTTATTCCCAACTGAGGAGGGCTTTTCTCATGCATATGACCACTATTGAAAAGCAATGGGCTGACTCACAGCACGCAGAGCCAAGCATATGTGTCGATTTTAGTAGGCTTGTGACCTTTCCAGGAATAGAGCCTTGGACAAATATCAAATAAACTGCTCAGAGCAGGCACTGAGTGTTTAGAGCAAATCTTGGGTGGACGCTAAACAAGCACGACGCTTTCAATTGCCCAGCTGGCACCTTCCCTACTCCTACCGCACTGAATACTTGACTACATTTAATATAAAAAAAAGGAGCAAAGAGAGAAGTCCTTTTTATCCTCCCAGCCGTGAAGTTTCTAAGCCCTGCTCCTGACAGGTGCTGCCTACACAGAGGGCTGGATATTTCCCACCCTGGAGCAGCCTGGAAGGTGAAGCAAGGACAGGGATTGTGCTGGCATCCTCTCAATGCCCCCATTATCCACCTCTGCCATGCACAAATCCCTGGCGAGCTGCAGCCACACTCACCACGCCAAGCAGGTGGCTGCCCTCTTATTGCCCCGTGTAAGAAACCCCATGGAATAAAATAAATAATAAAATGAGATGAATAAATAATCTATTTAATCAATTCCTGAATAAAATGAGATTGCATCCACACCTGCACCGATTGCTTCGCAAAAGTGAGATGGAGTTTGGGTTTGCTGAGCTGGTCAACAAAACCCATCCCAAGCCACAGTGAAACACCTGAACTGATCTAACACCAACAAAATATAATCCACCCCAGAGAACAAAAGCAGCAAATGCACTGCTGCTTTTCAGTGTTTTCCAAAAAGTCACCTGCAGTGCACAGCAGGTTATTTTCAAATATCACAGTTCTCATACACAAAATATAACCCATTTACATCTACTACCACCCACAAACAGCGACAGAAAAGGGCTTATCTGGAAAGGTGACACACATCCACAGAAAAATCCTAAAAAGCTGCAGAAGAAAGGGAAAAAACCACCCAAACCAACAATTTATAAGGCTGAATTAGTTCCTCTTCAACAGCACCAGTGCCATGAGCGAGGAGCCAAGAGCTGCTTACTGTTTTATAATGGTCACAGGAAAATTTACTTCTCCCACGAACAGGGACCTGGAAGGTCATGCTACTTATTGGCATTTTTAACGTGAATAGATTCTGCTCCAGTCCAGCTTGCTGTTCCTCCTCAGGGGGTCCACAGTTCAATGATTCTATACACGCTGGCATGGCAGGCTTGGGTGGTTAATTTTAGCTGGAGACAAGGCATGCACGGCGCTCGGATTTCTGACACAGTCACACTTTGCAACTCCCACCCCTCCTGCAGCTCTTCCTTTACTCCTCCCTT
The DNA here is from genome assembly GCA_013400435.1 of Pycnonotus jocosus. Taxonomy (NCBI): domain Eukaryota; kingdom Metazoa; phylum Chordata; class Aves; order Passeriformes; family Pycnonotidae; genus Pycnonotus; species Pycnonotus jocosus. The sequence goes on from VWYP01003571.1 coordinate 13,562, forward strand.
CTCTCACTACAGTGTCTAATACACAGTTCCAAGGTTTGGCATCAGTTTCAAACAGGATCAGTATATTTTATCATATCAGTGTATTTATCATATTTACAGCAAGAATAAAGTCCTGCAGGTCTTTTGTGTTGGACACTGTAGGCATTAAAGGAATGATTAAAGAAATTGTTGGAGTTTTTGTCTGACTGTTTTGTTTTGTGGTTGGTTTGGGTTGTTTGGGGTTTTTTACACAATCAGGAGGCTTTCTACCTATTATGGAGACAACCCCCTTCATGTAAATACTCCTAACATCTAGGGAAATGTGTGCTCTGAAAGGAAACCCAAGGTTTTGCATGGCAAAAAACTCCCTTTTCAGAACTTTGGGATATTCACAATATCTGAAGGTTTTATCCATCACAAATGCAAGCTGAAAAGCATCAGGCTGAATGAGACCTGGAATGGATGCACAGAGCCTGGTGCAGTGACCCCACAATGTGCAAGCCAGCCCTGATTCCATGCTCTGACCACTGCTGCTGGCATTCCTTAAAAACACAACAGAGAATTGGCACTGGAAAGATGCTTGGCTGGAATTCTTTATGCTAA
>VWYP01003572.1:2178-13711 GCA_013400435.1 Pycnonotus jocosus
TAAAGAGCAATTAGAAAATATGTTTATGGCATAAGATTGTAAAAGCACTTTAATAAACTTAAACAACCCCAAGAATTTGTTACAAGCATGCATTTCAGTCTTTTGAAAGATTTTTAAAATTACTCCCTAAATAGCCAAAAGAAATAACTTTTCTTATTCAAGCTTCAAACCTTTAAAGGAGATTCACCACCAACATACACAAAAAGTACACGATGTCTCTTTTGCACATGCTCAAACATATGCTGGCTAGGAAGTGGCCTGATGAGAGGTCTGGAAAGGGAAAAAAAAGACAAAGAAAAAAATCTCAGTTTGTGCAACCTGCAAAACTCTAACAAATAAAAAATCACAAGAAAATCTCATACAGTTTTTTGTGCTGTTTAAAAAAAATCCAAAATGCAAATTAATTTTGTTTTTAAAGTTATTATTCCATTTTATACTAAAAGATAAAAAGAACATTCCCACCCCCCCACCAAATAACGTTGTTCTGTTCCTCAAATAGCACACTTAAATATGAAATTCAGATCTTACTACAAAATGCTGCTATCATGTAAACATGCATGCCTTTTATTGGTCACAGATTCACAGACTAGACTGGAGGAGACCTTAAGATCATCTTGTCCAACCCTGCCACCATGAGCAGGGACATCTTTCACCAGACCAGGTTTCTCAGAGCCCCACCCAAACTGGCCCTGAACACTTCCAGAGATGGAGTATCCACAACTTCTCTGGGCAAGCAGTTCCAATGTCTTACCACCCTCACAGTAGAGAATTTATTCCTAGTATTTATTCTAAAGCTCTCCTCTTTCTGCTTAAAACCACTGCCCCTTATCCTGTCAGTATAGACCTTGATAAAAACTCTCTATCTTTCTTAGAAGATGTCTTTATATAGTGGAAGGTCACAATAAGGTCTCCATCATTTGAGAGAGAAAATTCTGAATGTAAGCACAACAGCCAGGAAATGTGGCCTTAGAAATAAAAAATCTTAACTCAGCACCAGTGTCCCAAGCAGCCACACATATAGTACATATAGTTTTTAACTTCAGTATCTTGTTCTTTTTAAATAAGTCTTGGCCCACCTCAAAGTCCCAGATAAGTCTGAAGCCAGCAGAAACAGCCTCTGAGAAAAGTATACTTACCCTGCCACTCTATTAGCAAATTCAATTATATCATCTTTGGTTCTAGGTCCTCTGTAGTTGTATGCCAAGTCACCTTTCAAGCTAGATAAATAAAAAGACAAAAAAAAGAACAGAAAAGCAATCATCTAAACCACATTCAACATGTAAATGTCTCAACCTTCACATTTACTACAGTCACCTTTCAGCAAGTGATAAGCAGAAGTGGTCAGCAAAATATAAAACTCAGTAATGCAATACAATAGAATTATGAATAAAAGCTTATCCACACAGTAACTGATTTACTGACTTGTTGAAATACTTAGCACTATTTTACAATTATTTTTTTCTAGTGCACAGTGGTCATTTACTTTGCAAGCACACAGATCATTTAGAACACTTGTTTATGACCATATTAAAAAGCGCCCCCCAAAACAATGAAACACCCCACACTCAAACCAAACCCAACACACTCAACATTCATACTACTCAGGGATTAGTCCTTGTAAAAGGAAAGCATATAAACTTCTTTAATGCTTGTTCATAATTGAAATGTATCAAATAATCTGCAAAACCTTTCAAATTTATGTATTAAGCTTCAGTGAAGTGATGGTCAGCTTATGGTACTCTGCTGAGAGGGGACGTAGCACGCTTGCATCAGCAAAGTATTCAAGAAAGTTTTACTAATTTTAATAGGCTTTCTTTGAACCCATATAGGTTTAGGAAATCCAGAGGAATTTTCGATGTCTCTATATGACATGAAAATTTTGCATCCTTAAAATTAGCAAGCTTAACACCTCTGCTTCCTTTCTTGAGAAAACTAACTTGTCAAGATTTATTATCAGCTATTAGGAATACTGTTAGCTTAAGTAATAACCTGCTAAAAACCCCAGTATGTCCACAGTAAAAAGTACTCAAAACTACTGAGTCTTTATTTAACATGACATTGTACTGGACTATACATTACATGGATTTGAGACTTCTAAATGGACAGGGCTATTTTTAATTTTTTTGTCATTAAATCATTGATAGAAATTCAACAGGAAGGATAACTTACAGCTTAATTGTTGGATAGCCTCGCACTCCAAATTCAGATGCAATACCTGAAAGAAATGTGTTAATACCAAAGTGAACCAAGACTTTTTTTTCCTCTCCTACCTTAATCCTTAAACATGGTTTACTATTCAAGCCACATAAATAAATGAAAGAAAATACCACTTAGCTCAACATCAATTACTTTCTTTGATTTCAAGGAAAAGCTTGCTGTTATTAAGCTACATCATTAAATTTTAGACTTCTTCCAGAGGTGCTGCAGGGTCCCAGGATAGCCTCCTAATTCATGTGCCACAACTCAAATGTCATGGGACTCCTCTGAACAGACATGCTTGTTCTGCTTTCACCAAAAGTAGCATGCACTGAATATGCACATACAATTGCTTGAAAATATAAGAGGCAAAAATTATCCATTGAGGATGAAGAGCTGTAAATAGTAATGCTTGAAAGAAACACAGAAGACAACTAACTAGTCACGTGCTGGAGTAATGGCTAAAAAGAAGTGCAGTATCACAACTGCAGTTGTTACAAAAAGGTTTTTAAATCATATTCCACACAAGTAAATGTCTACTGTCATGAACCTTACCAAAAGTAGGCACTTTCTAAGCAGATACTCACCTGCTGCTTACTAAAATGGTAAAAAGTAAGACAACTGCAGAACTTTTCTGCCACCTCAGTTTGTTTAAAACCTTCCATCTTGCTCCCCCATCAATCGGAGGAGTATAATGTGCAACCCCTTCCACTTGTGAACATAGCAACTGCCACCTTAAACTACACTTTCCAGCAAATTCAGTTTTTTCCAAAAGTTAAACTACACAGTCTCAAAAAAGGATTAAGTCTAAAATTGTGACAATAGTTGTGCAATTCCCTGCTGAATAACAATCCCTGCATTCTAAAAGCTCCTAGAGCTAATGCTTGTTACAAAACCACTCTGAAGCTACCAATGACATGCCACAGCAAGCACATGTTGGATGTCTTGTGTGCAAAGCTCTCAGTAAGAGTTTAGAAATTGACCCTAAGGTTGTTCACCTGGATCAGGGGCAAGCACCTTATTGCACAGCACTACAAATAAAACTAGCAGCTCACCTACAGGCATCTAATCAAAGACAACTGCTCTAAGAAATACGCATATGAGGATCAATTTGATTCTGATCCTTTTCTCTTACAGTTCCACTACATAAAACTACAGTGCATTAAAATGTGTAGCAGAACATTCAATCACAAGAGCCGTCAACAGTTTATTTCTCCTTGTACAGCTCTTGTATGTGCTTAGGAGAACTAGAAGAGACAATTTTTAATACTTTTTTTAAACATTCCAGTCAGGGGGATTACCAAAATTCTCTCCACTTCATGGAATTTATTTATTTACATCATCACCGCCACTTCTTGATATGAAGAATGCAGTACAGGCAAACAGCAGCAAGTGTGCCAGCCCCAGGTGTGATGTATTTCTACTCTGCTCACACACAGTGGACTCCTGAGGCTAAACCCCCTGAAAACTCAACTGATACCACAGCAGGTGACTGCTCTGTTGATGCAAGAGCTGTATCGTCATTCCACAGAGCTACCAGAGGCAACATTTAGTGGATGATTTATCTGTTCACCTGTGATCCCAGCTCTCTGACAAGATTCCCAAAGTTCAGCTCTTTCATACTATTTCATATTCCTATTATAGACACAAACACAAACTATGCGGAGCAAACCACTCATGCTCCTTCCTAGTGACACGTGCACATTACAGCTGCATTTCCTTCTGATATTTTCAAGGCTGAATTACTTTGATTTCAGAGAATCTTTAGATTGCAAATGTATTAAGCAGAGTTGTCTTGAATTCCTCATATCCAGATGTAAAATTTCATTCTTTCAGAATGAAAGTATAAAACTATTTCAAAAGATTTGTCAGACAGTATGAAACTGGTAACAAATCTAAGAAGAAAAACTTCATGAGGGCACAAAGGAACCCTTGCAGCTTTCAGTAATTTTTTGTAAGTAAAAACAAATTATATAACAAAAACATAGTGTCAATTCTGTTTTAGGTAAAAAGTACAAGATTTCAGTAACAGGATGACAAATACAAATATTTCAGGGTAAGAGTTTATACAATTTATATGATTTAGAATTTTATATACGTGACTGGAAAGTTAGAGAACCACAAAATCTATTCGCAGTTTTTAAGTTACCTGGTAGCATGAACTTGAAACTTCTAATTCTCCAGACTTACTTTTCTATAGAAAATAAGTATTTTTAAGATGAAGCATGAAGTAATATTTATTTGGTTTTATAGAAGAAGATATATACAATAAATTGGTCTTTGAGACAAAATAATTTTAATCTTAAAAGAACAAACTCCTACATCTAAGCACAGGAAAAACTGGAATATCAACTGAGAAAAGTATTCTGCATAACCTTTTTAGGCAAATACAACAAACCTGAATAATCAGATTAAATGGATATTAACTAAAAATGCTACATCTATTTACAAAATTTTATTACATATAGATCTCACTTAGGCCCCACTCTTCCCTACACCTTCCCTTATAAATATCCTCCTAGTTCAAAATAGATTTAGGAGAATTGACAATAAAGAAGGACACAAACACAAAGGAAGTACTGTTCAACAATCCTCTCATGTCTACCCAAACCACTTTTCTGAGTACTGAAGGTTTGGGGTTTTCTCTGAAAAGGCCGATACATATGAAAGGCATCAGCAAAAAACCCCAAAACATTGAAAGCAATGAATTTGGTTCTTTGAGAGGACATTTACAGAGAAACATGTAAAGAAATCAGCTGAGCAGTGATCACTGGTGCAATGAATTCAGTTATTTCAGCAAGCTTTGTGTAACAGTTTCAGGACCAATTACCTGAAATGAGTAAGAGCAAGAACACAGGCACTCCTCCAGCAGTAATAGAAGGAACCTAAAACTGGATGCTCTCAAGAGACACACCACATAAAAATGCTTATATAAAAGTACTCGAAGAGGCATATCAAAAGCAGATCTTTGAAAGGATTTTACTTTCCATTTGTCAGGAAGAATTCTCTATCAAGCAGAAACAAACACGATAAAAAGAACATACTACAGCAAGTTGCCACTTTTAGAAAGAAAAATAATCAGGAAATTTTTCTACAATTACTGTTTGCATATTTGTGCTATGACACAAGAACAACTACAAGAAAAAAAATAAGAACCGTTTCAAAACTGAGGCTGTGATGAAATTACCCCTAAACAAACTATACTTACTAGAAAAGGAAGTTGCATCCATCTTCCCAACTTTTACTGGAGAACCCATGTTTCTCATTTCTGTGCCCACTTCATTCCACACAGGCTCTAGTTTCTTACAGTGGCCACACCAAGGTGCATAAAACTGAGAAGCAAACGCATTGAAAAATGATTTAAAAATAGTGGAAATTGATTAGCCCTCAAACAGTTAGCCTTCAAATCATTAGCAAGACTTATTTTCCAGTCTCGGTACTCCCTATGTCTTAATAAAATTGCAAGTTAGTTACAAGGTTGGCATGACAAGCAGAATTTATGATTCAGTCCTACTTTTAATATGAAAGCACAAGTTTGAAAAGAATACATTAAACTGCTGCACTATTATATGATTTCTTATTTAGGAATAGACTGCATGGTAACTTTTTTTATTTCCAAAAGTTAAAAGATCATATAAACAATCTACCCAGGAATATGAATTTGTCAACAGGCAGAAGATATCAATGTTTTGGTATAATAGGTAAGGTCACAGTTTAACAAAAGTTGAATTTTGTTTTGCTATACACTGGTGATAACTCCAAATTAGCACATACAGTTTTTGCCAGTCAAAAATCACAATTCTGGATAATGCAATTTTGAGAATTACAGTACATATTTGGGTGAGAAAAGGAATGTTATCTCATTCACAAGCAAGCTCTATCTTTTTAAAGACTCTTTGTCCCTGAAATAAGGGGCATTGAATCTTTCCAAATAATTTAGAAAAGTAAGAGGCCTCTGATATATTTGATCTTTCGGTGCTAACAGAAGTATAGAAAACAAATCAGCTGATATAATTAATGAAAGGAACTATAAAACTTCTCAACAGAGGTTATCACCTTCTGAGTGTGTTAGGTAATCTGCTTTCTTTTTAAGGATTGCAAAATATAGACTGAAGCCTATTCAGCAGGCTATTCAGCCTATTCCTGGTTCACCCTGAACAGCAGACAGATAGCTGATCTATCCTGTCAGAAGTTTTTCTGCATCATGTACAAACAATTTTCCAAACGATAAAGCAGCCTGACTACAGTGTGGCACTGCGCATTTTGTCTTTTGAGTTCCACCAGCAGATCTTCCCATTCTTTCTTATATACTCACATCTACAAGCCAAATATCATCTTTACGGTTTTCTTTAAACCTAGAAAGGGGAAAAATGAAATCAATAAATTACGTATGTGAAAATAAAATAGTAAAGTGCACGTGTTAAACAGGCAAAGTCTACAATAAGGTTAGTATAAAAGTATAGATACAAAATTTCTGGTTTGTTTCTTTCTTTGAAGGTGGGGAAACAGAGGAGATGCTTATTTCTTCCCACAATACTGCTCTTGTACATGATACTACACACATAGCTGTGCCAGTTAGGTTACTCTAACTATTTCCTAAAAAAAAAAAATTGACAAAAAAACAAATAACAAAACAGAAAAACAAAAAAGAAGAATACACACCAAAACACACAGAAGATATTTGACTAGCATGTGGAATCTAGGGGAAAGAAGTATTTTGCAGTTGTCTTAGTTATATTAAATATATTGGTTGTTGTGTTTTTATATACCAATTAATACAGACTCTTTGAGCATTGGTCCAAGCTGTTAATCTTAGCTTTACTAAATGTAAACCAACTAAATTATCTTTAATATTAACACGCAAAGTAATTTTAGTTCAACCTCCTTTAACATTCTATAAGTTGTCAGTTTATAGTTCTATTAAAGTTACACACAACCAAGAAACCAACTTAATGGAATAAAAATGATCAAGTTATTGATAAAACTCAGAGATACACAGGTACTACCAAATTTTCTTAATGCTAGACAAATGGCATTTAAATTGACTGGTTGTATTAACTGCAAATCTGTCACTGAATTCTAAAATCTCTAATACAAAACTAAGCTTGATAAATCAAAGTTTTTTGGTACCTCCCAAAATGCTGCTTACACATTTCACTGTTGTCACTACAAGATGATATGAATTACTGCATTAGTTAACAAGTTCTATGTAGGGAATTAAATTAACTAGAACTTTAACCTAAGCTTTATTTTTGTAAAAGACAGGCTTCTTAAAAGTGAGTAGGACTGGGACTAAAGTCACACACTATAACATACACAATACAACATTCTTACTGCACCACTCTTCTTGCAAAATGAGATATTAACATATAATTATGCAGTAAGTGTGGATCTACACTCTAAGATCCAATTAATACAAGTTATAGCCCAACTTGTCAGTTCCCAATATGCAGCATGCCTATAAATGGCTCATAAGCAGCAGGCAGAATTTATTTCACCTAAAGTTGAATCTGTAATAGTCCCTAATGGTCTTGAAGAAATACTAATGCTGATACTGGCTTACTGTTTGACAGAAATAATTCAGAAATCATGAATACATATAATGTACAAATAATTACAGGGTTGAGTGTTTGAAACTTAGAATGGCAGCATTTCACTGCTAAATTCCAGCCTATTACATTGATGTCATACCAAGTCAGCAGTGCCTGTACAGCAGCAGGAAAGGTATCTGGAAAGATTATGCTGTGGAACTACTAAAGGAAAGCAGCATTTTTAAGTCACAAAATTGCTTAGTTGACAACCTCACTAAAAATTTACTTTATGACCTTAAGCACTAGAGAGTTAATGAAAGAACCAGTGAGAGCCCAGCATCTCCTGAGAACTCTACCAGAGCTACAGCTAACTTCTAATTACAATACCAAATAATTGGCTATGATGCAAGAGGCAGAAAGCAGTTACTAAATATTGAGATCCTAGGCAGTGCTTCAATTTAGAGAATCACTTTTTCTTTGTATAAGAAGAATTTACAATGAAATGTTCTCCTCCTGTCAAAGTACAAGTGTTATGGCAAATTGTAAAGAGCAAAAAAGTACCGAGAAAGGTAGACTGCTGCCTTGCCAGCAGACAGAAATGAAGAGAGAAAGAATGACACATCTGGAGGCTGAGCTTTCCAACAGAGTTTCATAACTTTGACCTAAGATTGTATAAGAAATACTGTAGTTTTTATAATAATAAATTTCAACATACTTCTCATCTACAAGCACCTATTTAATCAACTTCCACAGAAACTAAAATCTGAAGTTTAACAAAACCCCAACTACCAAAATTCACTCTGGTTTTGCTAATGTCAATGATTAAATCACTAGATAATATTAAGGAAGTTCAACACACTGCTGAAGAAAAACAGAAATCTCTCTACAAATGAGCAGTCAAGCATTTTCTGAAGATGCTGTGTTTCTAGGCCCTATAAATATGTTTTTCAAGCACAAAATTTCAGTGTCTCTTTTTAACTGTCCTGTGGAATCCTCTGTCAGCTGATAGAAACACAATTAGACTGGTGGAAAGACAGCTTAAGTGATGTATGTCCTTGAGTCAAAATTATGTGTCTCAAACCCATACATCTCCCCAACTACATGATCGAATGTCCTCTCAGCCCTGACTTAAACCAAACACCCCACCTAATCACGAACAGTTTAAAGAAACCAGCATGAAGCAAAACTGAAGACCAAGATCACAATTCCAAGGGCCTTAAACACCCAGCTGCTGTATCTATTCCTTGCTTCTCCCTTGCACCATTTCTGATACCTCTGATCCTGGTTTGAGGTTTGTCCCACAGACAGAAAAACACTTCCTTTTTAAGGCAGGTTCCGTATCTGCTTCATTGCCACACCAGAACAAGTCCACACCCATCACAAGATGAGTACTGACCTGAGGCAGCAGATCTGCTATCAGAGCAGCACAAGGCAAGAGGAACCACAGATCATTTTGTGCATCCTTCCTGCAGCCCAGCTGGGCCCCTCTGTCAGCTCTGCTCTGCTCTTTGTTTTCCTATATCCTGTAAGCTTAGGAAGGGGACCTGCACCTTGTACTAGTCCACACTGTCCACAACTACTAAAATTCAAACAGAACACAAAGCTTTCAGCAACAGCAGAACATCCCTAATGTTTAGGCACCTATAAAATGGAAAACTTGAAGCTTCATCAGTCACTGATACCTGGTTTGGGGCAAAATTAAACTAAAATTTAAATTATTTAAATTAAATTTTAATTTCAATTAAACTCCAATTGTTTTCCTGACCTCTCTCACCATTTGCCAATTAGCTAAAAAAATTCAAAAAAATCTCCCACAAAACCTGTCCTGAACAATTCTTCAATTCTTATTCTCAATTGAAAATACATGCATCTGTACAGTTTTGTAATTGAAAAATTCAAGTATTCTAGAACAAGATTTCCTTTTATCAGTTACTTTAAAAAATATGTGACAACAGAATCAAGTTTCTTCACTCCAAAACAGCAGGTACATTTAAATACACATGTGGATACAGGATATAGGAGCACATATAGGCTCAGTGCAATGCATTGTCAGTACTTGAAAATATGTGCATGTTTTAAAAACAAGCTTGGAAAATCAAGTCCAAAGAGCTCCCATGCTTCAGCTGTTTTTTTCACAACACCAGAGATACTGCTGTGTCTCTCCTCCTTCCATATGCTCCCATCCCCTCACCCATAAAACCACTACGCCTCATCTGATCTTATGATTAACAAGCAATATTGTAAAAATGTGAATGGTTTCCAGTTTAGTTGTTTGATGCAATTCATTGTAGATTGAACCCTCACAGAAACATCACTTTTAACTGGCTGAATTTATCCCAAAGCAGTCATCTAATGCCAATTTCTCCTCCCCTACCAGCTATTATTCTCCATATTTCTCTTTCAATTCCAATAATCGTGCTACTTTGTAGCATTTTATCAACCTGCTAACCTGATCAAAAAAATCAAAACCAAACCATTTGGGTGATTTTCTTGGGAAACAGCAACTATGTAGCTATCAAACTGCTGCAGCAAACCAGTACACCAACAGTGACACCACACAACCAAGTTCTTGGCACAACTGCCCACTTCAACTCCTGCATAGTCTCAGAACTCATTCTGTTGTTAAAGCACATTTTTACACAAATATTACTGGCACTTCAAGGAGCATGAACCAGTCCTGCAGGCCTCTTTCTCTCTTCCGTTTCTGGCCATGCGTGAATGCACTTAGACTCATTCTCCAAGCCCTTGAGGCAGCCATGCTGCAAACTCTAATGAAGAACTTGGTTAAATGCAATCAGCTTTTATTTGGGGCAGGCACCAACACATCAGTGTATCTACCCTACCAAAAAGAAAGAACAAGCAAGGAAGCCCAAGAACATTTCTGAGAACACCACAATAGTAACAGCTTTAAAGACGCTGAAAAATTAAATTATTTCTCAGCTTCACTAACTGAACCTCCTTAATAGGTGAGATGGAGGAGAGACCTCATGGGAGTCCACCACTTCCTCCAGAGAGGAAGCAGAGGCACAGTAACTGATCTCTTCTCTCTGCTGGCCAGTGACATGACCCAAGAGAACAGCATGAAGCTGTGCTGGTGAGGTTTAGGTTGGATATCAGGAAAATTATTTTTACCCAAGGAGTGGTTAGGCTCTGGAATAGCCTTCCCAGGGAAGTGGTCACAGCACCAAGCCTGACAGAGCTCAAGACATGTTTGGACAACGCTCTCAGGCACATGGTGTGACTTTTTGGGAGTCCCGTGCAAGGACAGGTATTGTTCTTCAAAGATCCTTGTGGGTCCCTTCCAACAGAGGATATTCTATGATATTTCAGGCCACAATCTTTCTGTCCTATCTGCTATAAAAAGCCACAATCTTTTCCAGTGTAGCTTTCTTGACAAGCACACTACCCACAAAGTCTGGGGTCATGTTCCCCACAAGAAGACAAACAATACCCTGGCAATTAGGCAAGACACCCCAATACTTACGACTCATCTAGATCCTCCACAAAACCCGCACCTGACGCCACCACATGTGCAACCACTGCGAGGCAAAGGAAAAGCGTTCCGTGAGTGATGCCCGAACAACCCGGGGTGCTCACCCATGCCAGCCGACAGGCTCCCTTCCCTCCTGCCCCTCACGCCCGCAGCGCTGCCCGCCTCCCAAGCCCACCGCTGTCCCCGCTGTGCCCCGCCGCCCGCCCGTCACCTGCCGCCCAGAGCAGGCAGCGCTGCCGCCCGCCCGGCGCCGCTGCCATGTTGACAGAGCCGCGGCACGGCCGGAAGGGGAAGCGCCGACCTCTCCCCACGG
>VWYP01003573.1:8685-71443 GCA_013400435.1 Pycnonotus jocosus
AAAAATGCTTATGTTTTTGTAAACATGTCTAAGCATGTCTACACTGTAGATATGTCTGTAAAAATTACTTTAAAATTGTGTTAACACTATTAAATCTATTGGTAGTTGTACTATTTTGATAGTAGATATATATTATATATTTTATGTAAATTTTATACTACTCTTAGCTTAAATTATGTCATTGAGATGGTGTTAAGGTTTAGTGTCTATATTAGTAATTAAACCTAAATTACATTACAGAGATAATAGATCTGGAAATGCAAGGATTAAGCTAGAAACTAAGCTTTCATAAAATAAATCCCAAAGTACCAAGATATAAATGGCTGAGTTAGTGAAACCACCTCATCCTGTAGTGTCACCATCTGTCATCTGTACTTTTATGATTAGGTATTTCAGCATTTGTAATACTGGATCATGTTAAAATGAATCATGCTTTAAAAAGTAAGGGATTTTCTTCTAGTTTTTTTCCTGCTTTTATCAAAACAGCTTCACTTAAAACAGCTATTACAAGATGAGGGCATGTAAATGAAATCATGATCACAAGCTAGTTTCTAGTAGAAAGGTTAAAAATTCCTTCTTCTTTTCTTCCTTCTAATGCTGCACTTTCAGGAAGGATTCTTCCTCTTACCCATCAGTAGATTTGTCTTAGAGATCTGGAGATCAACTGTGGCAAGAGCCTTGCAGGAAGTAGTGTGAATTTCTCTTATGTCCTCAAATCCCTTCTCAATACTCAAAAGGATGAGCTGCAGCATCTGCAGGTGCTTTGGCACCTCAAAATTAGGATTAAAGGTTTAAATGTATTCAGAGTTACAGCAATGGTTCAGCTCACATCTAAACTCAAGGCACTGGTTTATTGTGATCTTATTTAAGTAATTTGACTATAAAAATTACTTGAGTTATTAAAATATATAATTTTGTTTTAATTGAAGGATCTGGAAAGAAATCTTGAATTAAGTGGTAGCAGTTTTCAGCGAGAGTTACAGTCAAAGAAAAAAAAGTTGTACGAGGCTCAAGAGGAAAACAGAGTTCTCCAAGAAGAGCTTAATCAGCTAAATCAGAAGCTGAAGGTAAAATGTGGTAGGAATAGAAGTTTCTAACTCTGTTCTGGGATTTTATCTTTGGAAGTATCTGTAATCAGGTTTGAATAGTTTGCTGGTGGCTGCACTCTCTGATGTGTACTTAATTAAATACTACATGTGAGTTCTTTTCCTGCATTAAATTGAAATATTCTGTGCTCTGACCCTACAGTGTTTATAACAGGAATGTCTCTGTGTTAATCATTATTGTTAGCAGTAGTTAAGAAAAGCAAGATCAAATACATAGCCAAGCATTGAGAATAAACCACAAAATCTATGAAAAATTAGGTTTTGAAGGCTTGAATTTAAAATTAAATTTACAGGTGCAAATAGTGCTGTGTTAATATAGTTGCATTACAGTAGGTTTGCATGAAGATTAATGTAATGTATTTGTGATATCCACGTGTTGCTAAATTTGTGCAAATGTTTATTTGGAGCCCACACCACCATCATTGTTGTCCAATTTCTCAATAAAAATACTTAAAATATTGTTATATTTTACTTAGTTTATCTTTAGGAAAAAAAAAAAAAAAGTAAGATTAGAGCTAAAGTACTTAGTTTCTGGGAGAATTTTCCTGAAACTCCAAGTCTCTGTATGTTGGGGATGCACCAGTTCACCAGGTTCCCAGCTATCCAGCAAGGAGCGGTAGTGTTAGTAGCTCCAAAATGTTTAGAGTAAGAGTTTTAAGCCTGATTAGTTAGTGGAGAGTTTATGGTTTGAAAACCTCTTCATTGTCAGATGAATTCTGATAACTCACTGTTCACTTCTGTATTTTATTCAGTAAATGTGCTAAAAGAAAAGTATGCCTCTATCTCTATGATGCAGTGGGCCTCAGCTAACTGATGCTGTGTGACAAGCTGTGTGACAAGTATCACTGCTTGCTTTGAAATGTTTAACTCTTCACAACATTTAAAATTCAGTTGTGCAACCTGCACGTGGTGTAAGTTTTGTTCATGTTTATGGAAGCACTGGCATTTAGTTTTATTTTTACTGCAGAGATGGGTTCTTTTCCTCCATAGTATTTTGGTAAGGAGTTTTTTTGGAGGAGAAAGTTGTCTGCTTTCTCACAGCATAAACAGAGTTAGGAATGTGATTGTTATCCTTAAAACACTGGATGAAGCAGTTGTTTATTCTGAAACAAATTTATTACCATAATTATTTTTAATTTCATTTACAGCTTTGCTAGTGACTGGTAAATGAAATAGTAGTAACTCTTTCTTATACCTACCTCTTTCATTCACAGGAAAAAGAACGAGAACTTGAAGCAAAAAATATATATGCTAATCGTATGTTGAAGCCATCACCTAGAAAAGACACAGATATTGTACAAAGAAAAAGAGGTAACTCGTATAAAGCAATATAAGCAGAAAAATTATTATCATCGCTTTGAAATGTCTCAGCTGGGTTATACCTTTCATGCTACTCAGTGCTCAACCCTGACGCTGCTTGTTCAAGCACATTTACCTTTTTGCACTTCTTTCAGCACAGCACTGGTTACAAAGCATTGGTTTTCTGACTGTTCTGTAACTGCAGCAGAGCCAAAACACAGAGCTTCATCAGACAGCAGTTTTAACTCCTTTCATACCAGAAGTTCCTGGGTAAAGGAGGGGAACATTGGTAGTAAAATATCCAATAGATGATAGATAATATTAACTTGACAATAAATTTGAGAGGCTTTAAAAATATGTATCTTCACTGCTAAGAATATTTTGGTGATCTATTTATTTTTTACTGATTTAAATGTCTTGTCGGTCAGATGAGCTGCACTCATTTTTTTCTCAGAGTATATGTGTCCTAGAACATAATCTTCTAAAAGTATCAGTACGGTGATTTCTTCTGGTGTGACAAGACAGTCTCAAACCTTATCCTACTGATATAAATATGTGTCTGTGTGTGTGCTTAGACTGTTTTCACTGGATCAGGAGAATCTACTTGTCAGAAGAAGCAGAAATTTATGGGACTATTTTAAATATTTAATGCCAGTATTTCAAACAGTTTGTCTGCTGCCTGTTTTATTATAGATGCTCTACCATTATTCCATTTTAGGTTCAAATTTTTTTTTATTCATGTAAATGAATTTTAATTTTATGATTTTGATTCTGTGACAAGCAGTAAGATGAATGAGATATTTTGTGGGGCTTTTAAAATAATATTCAGTGCACTCTAATGACCCTATAAGTAGCACTAAGGTGAGGTTTAAATTACTTTTTCAGTAGAATTTTTGCAGGCATGTTTTTTATGATGAGGTTTTACAGATGCTGAACTCGTCAATACTTTCCACCTCCACTGACTTCAATACAGTCTTTTGTTTGCTGCAAATCATGAAAAATGAGAGACAGGTGTATAGTGGGATATTTTCAAGTGGAAGCACAATTTAATTAGTTTGTATTTTCTACAGCCAACAACCAAAGTATTAAAAAGGGACCACAGCTCACAAAAGGTGTACAAACCAGTGGATGCTTCTCACCAGCAGAACTTCTTCCAGAATCAGAACTTGTCTGTGGTGACACAGCAAACAAGAAGGAAGGAATTCTTCCTAAAATAGTGAGTTTCATAAAAATTGGAGACACAGTCCAGACAATTCACTTATCAGATTGTAAAATGCAGAGCTTATTTTAGAAAATGTGCAAATATACATGTGTAAATATATAGAAAATACAATTTCAAAAACATTCTGATCTTTATGACAAGATCTATCTCTCTAAAAATATACTCCATTTTTTGAGAGTTTATCATAATCTCTGTCTTACTGAGAGCCATCAGCTCAATTTATTTTTTTTTCTGCCACTGTTACTTCTTTGAAGTTTTTAAGACTTCATTTTCAGTTTCATGCTTTTTCTAATACTTATTTCAGCAATCTGTTAAACAGTGATGGCTGCCTTCTCTTTGTTTTCTCTTTGGTCTTAATTATGGTTTCTTTTACTTTCCAGAATGATTTCACAATGCATAAATCTAACATTTCCTCTTATTGTCACAGTGCTGATATTTCTTCTAGTTTTCCAGCTTTGTCAATATGCTTGGGTTTTTTTCATTTCTCTTTTTAGTACAAAATAGTACCAATTAGAAATATTGCTAACACTTTTGTGACCCCAGGCTGAAATCAGAGATTTGTAAGGTATTACAAATCAGAATGACACAAGGTCTGGTACAAATTGTACAAATTCTGATTACATGAAGCTAGGACCGTTTTTTCAGAAATAATGCTCTGAGGATGGTCTTGGCTGGCTTCCTTTAAGGCTGAAGCTTTTTTCATGGCAGTTTCATTTGTATGTTCTCTCTTCCCAAACATTTTCTTTAGCTATGGATGTAGTTTAATGTATTCTTCCAGTATATACTTGTGTGTGTGAGTTACAGAACCACACAGTTGGTGCAAGTGCAGCTCATGGAGTCCAGCTCTGTGTTGTCTGTATGGCTATTGCTTTAAATAATGTAAATTAGATTTGAGTAGTCTATGCTTTCATCAGTTTAGAGTCAAGCATTTTAAATACCTGGCCACCATCTCCTTATGTAGTTTATATTTTTAAATATAACAGTGATAACCTTGTGCATGAAGGAAAAATACTTGAATGCTTTTTGGCTAACAGCCATCTTTTCTTTGTTCGTTAAGTGGTAGCTATTTCTCTTAGAAGGGTATTTTTAATCTAGAAGTTTATTTTATTCTAAAATAAGCACAACCTACAAAGTTCACTCCCATTTGTTGGATTATGCTGACTTTCTCTTCACTTCATTGCCACTACTTTTCTGTGTTAATGATTTTTACTGCTGATGTTAATCTTTTCTGCAGGTTCTTGCCTCTTACATATGTATGTATAGTCACTAGCTAAAATTGTCATCCGAGATTAAACCTTTCTCTTTGTTTTTTACTTAATACTCCATAAATTTAAGTACCAAAATGAAATTATCTGAATCTACAACCCACTCACTTGAGTAAAAAGGTCAGATTGTGCAAGTAGAGGGCAACTAATAGCTTGCTTGTTAAGAGAATATGATGGTGAAATGTGGCCTTCTATTAAATTACTTGAAGAAGACAACTTCTGGTTTCTTAGGAGAACCACCCTGAGCGTGATAATTTTGCATTATGGCATTGGAGCTGCAACTTCCCTGAAATGTGCAATACAAAATGGAGTTGATTGTCTATTCATTTTGTTCCAGGTGTATAAAAGTATACTAGAGGTGATAATATTTTGGGGGCACCCCCGGGTCATCAAAGCTGGTTTGGTTTAAGGTGACCCATTCATTTTATGTTTAGCAGTAAGAGTGTGATTTCAGAAGGACGTAGAAGTTCTTACAATTTTGTTAGGTTCTTTGTTTTATTGACTGTTTTTCCCCATCAGATTCAATTTTCTATTAATTTATTTCAGGAAAAAGAAACTCATGACAAAGAATGGAAAGAACAAACAGAACTCCTAAGACAAGACCAAGACAGGGAGAGGGAAGAGAAACTGAAACATTTTCAGGAAATACAGTCCCTAGAGGAGAGGGTTCCAAAACTTCCTGACGGTAAGGAAATGGGCAGCTGAAGGCTGAAAAATGCACCATAGAATACTAATCAAGTGAGGCTGCTGGTTTCTGGTGAGAGGAACAAAATGATTTTGCAGAGATCACTACAGTGGAAAATTATTTTCAGTTATATTATGCAAAGCAGAATCAGAAAGAAATACAGGATATAGAATAATCTGTGCCCTGTACTCAGCTGTGATTAAGTATGCAGCAGCAAAAAATGCTGTCCACAAAAAAGTATTGGAATTTGAGAGATTGTGCTTTACAAAACAAGAATGACATAGAAGGTAAATGATGATGTTATCTCTGACTTGCTAAATGCTACTGAGGTAGGAAGTAGATTTTTACTATTGTAGAACAAATCTGTTTTCCTTAATACAGCCCTTTTTCAGTACTTTCTACTGCCTTATATAATTTGAAATTTTAGTTTCTCTTTTCAGGTCTGGTGATCTGAATCATTCAGTGTGGCTATTTGAGAAATGTCAGTTTCTATCATTATATATTAATATTGCTTTTTTTATTCATTTGGTTTTCACAGCATCTTAATGACTTAAATACTCAAGTCAATCTCAAATATTTTAGATGGACTGCACTATGTCATGTTAAAGAACTCTTCCAGTGATTGAAGTTAATGAACAGTAGTGCTTATTCTATATGACAAGAATTCTAAAAATCTATAGCTGCTTTCAGAGGTAAAATCTGTGTAAAATCTTCTGTCACAACTTAAATGAGCCAAGAATCTGATTTTTTGTCTCTGAATAAGATGATTTAACCACCTTACCCATCAAATGGTATAAGCTGGTATTTCCCCCACCTTACAGACAGAAACATGGCTCTTTACTTAACTTGTATAATGATCTGCTGTTGGAAAAAATATCTTTGTTAAATATATTAACCAGACTGTTGCAATGGTTTCTGAAAGCCTGAGTGAAGTACAGTAGATAACAGGGAACTTTGTGAAAACCTAAGTCAGAAATTTGAGTAAAATGTTCAAAAGAGAGTGCCACTATGTTGGAGGGGCCAAGTAGTCCTTTCTGCTTTTGCCCAAATACATATCTGTTATCTTGGGGAAAAATGTTTTGAAAAGAGGAATATTTGAGAAGCTTCCTCCTTCTTCTACACATAAGCATTTCCAAGTTCTGTCCATAAGTTGCTGTTTTGTGCCTTTGGTGTTCCTTCATAGCTGTGCACAGTCACTCTGGGTCCATGCAGGGATGCTCAGAACACTCATGTAAAGGTCTTTCCTGTATGCAGCTGATGCAGGGTATTTTAAATCATTCACTCCTTGAAACAGGTGATGACTCCTATGATTTTGGGGCCTGATAGCTTCACAGAAATAGTTCCTTTTATGAAGAAGAAAAAGAACCCACACATATATCCCAGGACTGTCCTAATGTTAGTGGTGATGACAAATAAAAAATAAAGTACCGTGCAAATAAGAACTGTTAAAACCAGTAATGTTGTATTCATTTTCATTCAAACTCAGGAAATGGGAAGGCAATTGGCAGAAATCAAATTGCTTTGAAAATTCTACGACGTGGGTAATGTCCCAATGCCTTTGAAAGGTGACAGTAAACTTTTATATCTTATCAGAGAACCAGGAGTGGATTTAGTTGCAATTTTTGAAGAATTTCTTTCTGCAGCAGGAAAATGACATTGTGCATAGAAGAGCATGTTAAAAACTCAATGACTTTTGCTTGCATTATTTTCAAAATTTTATAAGAGTATTTTAAAATTAAAACATTTTAAATATTGTTGAAACATTTTTTGCAGAGTGGCAAAGGAAAGAATATGACAAAATTAAAAAGGAAAGCAACTTTTTATTGGACAAAGAAGAGAAAATAAAGATGGAGACAGAAATCCACAAATCTGAAGTAGAGAGAGAAAGCGTTGAAACATTGGAAGAGCGGCGCAAAAGAGAGTTCCTGCTTGCTAAAATGCAAGAAATTGATAGAGAAATTCAAAATACAGCGAACACAAAACAAACTTCCCAAGCACCACTCATAAATGCAGCAAGAAAATCTGATTCCCTGGAGAAAAAAGAGAAAACTAATCCATTCTTTGAGATTCCTGGGAAGGTTACTAATGGATTTCCTATAAAGGACAGCCAGGATGATGGCATAAGAGCACAAGGGCAGAAGCAACGAAGTGTTAGAACTGTAGACCTAGGTAGTGAGCTAGCTTTTGGTAGTTATGTACCTTCCTTTGGGAAGGGGTCAGGGAGACCAAGTTGGCTCACTCAAAAAAGTGACAAATTAGAAGAAAATGTTAAGGAAAATGCAGATTTTGATAGTAAGAAAGAAAAGAAGTCCAATTTAATGGAACAACTCTTTGGAAGCAGTGCCAGTACCATTGTTCTTTCTAAAAATAACAATACACCAACTTTGGACATAGATTGGGACTCTAGTAATAAGCCTTTTGTTGATAAAAACAGTAAAGTCAAAGTAAAAGAAGACAATGGGCCTTTTGGTGAAGGAAGAAGCCTAAACAGACCCCGTCTGCAGTACACTACACACAAGCCAGGAGTTATTACCCTTGGTTCTTTAGAAGATGAAATTGAAGAGGTGGTCTTACAGTGATCGTGTTTTATATGTTTCATATGTAAATACTGAAAAACTATTTTCTTGTAATATTTATTAGTTATAGATTTGAAATACTTCAGATTTATTGTAAAGCCTTATGAAGGAATAATTTACATAAATGGGTATGTGTATAGAGGAGAGATGCAGAGGAGAGATGCTTGGCATTTTTTTACCTGTAGGCTGCTCACAGTACACTGCTTTTCATTTCGAGTATTTCTTTTAGGCCTCAGATACTTTCTTTCTCAGGCATATGGAGAACCTCTTAACTGTGCCAGGAGAAGGCATGTGTAATATCAGTCATAAAATGAGTAGAAGAGACATTCTTAGCACTAATTCTCTTAGAAAGAGAATATTTTACTCTGCTGTCATGTTATCTCAGAAGAATATCAGCAAAAGCACAATTAACTCAGGAACAGCTGCTCTCTCCTTTTGCATAGGTTTTTTTTTTGTGGACCTTACTACCAAATGTGTCTAACTCTTCTCATATATTCAGATTATATTTGTTATACAATGCCATATTTTGTAATTTCTGAATTTTCTATGTAAAATTCCAATCATTACTAAGTAATTTTTAAAAAAATGGTTCTATTAAATGAGTTGAGTAACTTTCTTGTGTGTAGATCATCTTTAACACAAAGTTCTGGGTTTTTATATCATACTATTGGTATTGGGGGGGAGTTGGTTGCAACTTTGCTTGTGATGTTATCTACTGATTGGTGCTGTGTACACAAATTAAAAAGGTAGGCAATGAATAAGTTAACAGAAGCATTCCAGAAAATAAGGTGAAGGTCATTCCTTACTGCAAGAGATTTTGAAACACCTGATATGCTCCCACTGAGCCTGATACAAAACACACTAAAATACAGGGAATTCTTATGATTTAAATATGCATTGAGTCAAGACTTTTCTGAACACAGTGGCTCTTCTGAAGAGAAAGGCTGGTGTCTCTATCATGCAGGAACTCTCTTTGCTCCTCCCATTCAGAAAGAAAACTAGTCACAGATCCAGATCCAGGGTGTGGGACAGTTCTCACCAGATACTCAGTAGTGAGGAGTGGCTCATGTTCACCTGCTTGCTTACAATCCCAAGTACATTCATTCAGAACTTATCTGGCTCATGCAGATGGTCAGAAAAATTTTAACCAACAACAGTGAATTTAACTCTCTGTCATTTTCCTGCTATGACTTTTTATTGTGAATACTGTGATGTGAGAGATAGGAGAGGGCTGTGGGTGAACACTGTGGGTGTTTGTGGCTGGGTAGTTTTCTTGTCCTACCTGTGGATGGTGCTGCCCTTCTGGAAGCAGGCACTTTGCTCCTGAAGATGACATTGAGGTGGATTGTTTCTTTTTATTTCCTGTGGTTGAGGATTCTAAGGCATAAAACAATAATGTATCTGCTGCAGTTATTAAGGATCATGTAGTGTATGTAGAGGGCTATTGGTTTTGTTTCTTTGCAAGACAACTCATTAACATCTGGCACATTCAGATCACACTACTATTCAGCACAACTATTGTGCTGAACTGTATGTGCCCTGCTGTTTCAATTACAAATATGTAGTTTCTAAGCTGTTTTTTTATTATCAGCCCCTTCTTCACAAATATTCACATCCTGTTACCAGCCTCTTAAAGCAAATGCTGTGGTGATTCACACCAAAAATAAAAGGTGTATCTGCATTAGGAAGGTGAAAATAAATTGATCTGCTGGAAACAGTGTCACATATAATTTCCCTTTTCCTCTCATGGCTGTTCATCTCCACAGCTTATTATTTTCTCTTGCTGCACTTTCTAGTTTTAGAGTTACTGGCACAAATACCATTGCAGATAAAAAGTGCAGTGTAAAAGCAGAGGTAATCTGGTTGTGGGAGGAAACTTCTGTGTCCTTGTAACATCTGTGAGTAGCATTTCTGCTGTGGAGTAAGAGTTTTCTACTCACTGGAAGAAACTTGCAAGATCTTAAAAGGCGCTGTAGACCT
This sequence comes from Pycnonotus jocosus, assembly GCA_013400435.1. Lineage (NCBI taxonomy): Eukaryota > Metazoa > Chordata > Aves > Passeriformes > Pycnonotidae > Pycnonotus > Pycnonotus jocosus. The sequence continues at coordinate 18,819 of VWYP01003573.1, forward strand.
TACTAATGGGCACATTGATCCCCTGCAGTCCTCTGGACCTCTGGTTTCAGTTGCTGTAGCTGGACAGTCTGCATGTTGTTTTTAGTAGTGGCAGTGTCTTAACAGCACTTGACTGACTGCAAAAAAATCCAGCTTTTGCAGTAAAAAGTAGGTCACACCAGTTTTGATGATGATTTGTGTATGATTTGATGTTTTTGTCCAGTTGTAAGTTCTGTTTGATGTTTAGACCATATGGCTATTACATCTGTTCTTGCTTTCCTTCTGAACCACCAAAGGTGATAGAAGAAATTCCTCCATTCCAACAAGGAAGGATCATTAAAGTTTGATTAAAAATTTTAGTGAAATATTCAGGGACATTTTACTGCCTTGGAAAAAATGGTATTACAATTCTGATCCCCAAGAGAGTGGTTATCAAACAAAAGTATTTGAGGAGCATCTGATGAGGGTGGTCAGGTGTCAGGGCTCACCTGACAGAGAAAACAAGAAGTTTTAAGAAGGAATATTTTTCTCTTTGAAAGAGGAGATGAACTGTTGAGTGTGTCAGGGGGAGTATAATAGATGTTCTGTAATCCAGAAGAAATGTAAACCACTGAAGGAGAACTTGGGAGACCCTTCACAGCTCTGAACTGAAACCTCTCAGCTAAGGGAAGAAAAGGGAAATGGAAAATGCTTAACCATCTTGAATATTTCTCCCATATCTGTGATATTTTTGGGCTAGCTAAAAAGTAAATGGGAGGATGGGGGAGGAGTGATTTTCCATAACCTTATGGGATCCTATATTTGTGATTTTGCTTTTTCTATTGCACCCATGTGTAAAGAGGTGAATTGCAAATCTATGATGCTTCCAAAGTGAGGACACTTAGAGAGGATGAGCTTAGGCTACTTGGTAGCCTCAGGTTCATTGCTGATCCCGAGACAAAAGGTCTTATCCAGCCAGGCCAGAGCCTATTTGCACTGTCAGGAGATGAGACAGAATATCTAGTCTGGTGTGTTAGGAGTATGAATTTGTTCTTGGGACAGGTGGCTGACTACAAGAGCATCAGCAAGGCTTTCACTGATACTTGTGCTCTAGAAAGTGCTTTGGGTGAGCCTTTGCTGTTCAAGAGAATAGTAATAAATTCTGCATAGTGCTCTGAAGCAGACACCAGCACAAACCAGCGCAGCAGACACGAGTGTGTACGAGAGTCGTGGTTTTGTTCCCAGCATTGCACAGCTTCGCTAAGCCTGACCTACTCTTGTTCCAAGATGACAACTTTAAGCATAAGAGATGCCCCGGGTGACATTGCTCATTTATAAAATTCCCTTTTGTTGGATCAAATTTAACGTGGTCTCCTGTTTCGAATTATCTCTTTGATTAGCTGCAAAGTTTTGATGTCTGCAGGAGGAGAACAATTGCATCAGTGTGCACTGTCAGCCGGGACTTGTGGCTGCTGGGGAGTTGCTAGGATACCTCTCTAAAAGGTACGATTCACTTGATTAACCACCAAGCCAGTTTGCATGAGAAATATTTTTTCTATCTTTGTTTTGTGCTAGCATCAACTGTGCATTAGATGTGCATGTGTGTTTAGAGCGAGCTACAGGTTGATTTTCATGTGTGTCCGTTTCCTCCTTTTGATATGCAATGAAACCCTCTCTGCTTCACAGCAAAGAATCCAGAGCAGTTATAGTAGCAATTCCAGTAATCTGTAAAATGAGCTTTGCTTCCAGAAGGGAGCATCAACCTAGAGAACCAAGGGAAGGTTTAACTTTGGATATGCATTTTTGGCATTATAGCTAAAGCTTCACTTTATATCTGTGAAGATGCAAGGGGATTTTTCATCTCCTATGTATTATTTTCTTTGCCCACTCTGAGCAGGGGGTTAGACCAGATGACCTGCCAAGGTCCCAGCCAAAACTAGTCTATGATTCTGTCATCCTTGCCACATTCCTCTGATGTTAATGCTCCCTTGCAGTGGAAATGCCTTGCACAAAGCTGCTTCATTCTACGTGCACAGAGTTGTCTCAGAACACCTCCTGTGTGCCCGTCTGTTCCTGAACACGAGAGTGTTGTATTCAGGATGCAAACTCTAACTCAAGTCTCTCTCCCATAGCTGCTTCCTACATGCTTATCTAATGCCTTCTTTTTACCTCCATTTTCCTATTTCCTGCAACATTTTGTTCAGACATCAGAACATCTTGCCATAATTTCTGTGACTCCTCCTTTGTCACACAACTCTTTCTGCGCTTTCCCTCAGACTTCCATAAATTCCTTTTGCTGCTTCCACCATGTCTTTCCTCTGATGGACCATCATTCCTTCCCTCTGTCTGAGCTGACTTCTGCTTTTCATCCCCTAGGCATGACATTATCCTCTAGGCATTATGCTCTAGGCATTATCCTCTCCCTACCTTCCCTTTATCTCCTCTCCCACGGTTTCATTCATCATTCTCAGGCTCCCTACCAACTGTGTTGTGCTGTGTTCCTTCTCACCTGTGGGTGGAAGTAGTGTTGCAAGAGGGCAGGAAAGACGCCAGAAGGGGTAAGACCTTGTTTTGAAGCTGAGTTGCTCACTCTGCCCAGCGAGCAGGCACCAAGATATGTGTACCCAGCTGGCCTGGGTACCCAGAGCACAAGGCTTGCCTGCTCAGTTCTCCTCGATTTTCTGTTCACTCTTTTAATTGGGGAGGGTGGCTGGCTTTGGAAGTGCCGTTTGTGTCCTTTAGGAGCTGCCCATCTTATCCCACTTCTGTGAGCCATTAGGATCTCCTCACTGTCCTTTCTTACCTTCTTGAAACTGCCAAGTGCTCCAGGCTGTTCTTCCCAACATCCTCCCTCAATGGCATGTCTGTTTTAGTCTGAGTGTAGATCACCCTGCTATTCCAAGTAACCTGAAAAGCTGCACATTGCTGTGCTAGGATCTTGATGACCTGCTAATCTGAGTGCCTCTGACAGCCCTTCTGCCGATCCTCCTGCTGCTCCCACATCCCAGCCTTCCCAGTTGTTTTCCCTTTATGCAGTCTTCTTGTTTCCACTGCTGTTCTATGCTGTGATATATTGGGAGTCATGGGACTTGGGCTGTGTGCTGCTGTGCTGTGCAGAGCTTCTAACGAGCTGTGAGCTTCACAGTTTGCTGCTTAATAATTCTCATGGTAGCAAGGATGGATAACGCAGGTGCTGTAATTCACTAGAGATCACTTAATTACTAGTACTCAGCATGAAAAAATCGTGTTCAGATTGGCAAAGGGCACACGCTGAACTCCCATACTTGACCTTCCTCTTGCTGTAAAGCCAACTCTGGCTTTGAATTCTCAGTTGAAACCTCTTAAACTGCCTGTGTGAACCAAGCACCTGAGCCTTGGGGAATCATCTTTGTTTGACAAGTAAGCATTAGTTTGGCTGGTACATGGTTTTCCTTGTCTCGTAACCCATAGTAAATGGTAACAGCAACAGCACCTGGGTTTCAGAAACATTTTTGACTCAACATGCTCTCTAAACCTACAGGTCTCATGCCACTCATGCGAAAACTCTGAGGAAATGAGAGGTGAAAGTGGCCTTCTCCAAGTCACAGTGGCCAGTGGTGGAAGTTAGACTAGGAATTTCCACACTGTCATTCATTATAAGGCACTGTCCCCAATTTTGTTTGTGTATGGGCATCCTCTATTCAAGTCTCAGGTATAGTGCAGTTCTGGAATTAATTGTGTGCAATTTTTTTTTTATTGCAGAAAAGCATAAATCTAAGATGGAAATGTTTCCAGGATTATTCTAATGTCTTCTGAAAATCATGGCTGTCTGATATTTTGTTTGTTTCTAGTAACAACACCACAAAATCTGGCACATATAAGTAACATGTGTGAGCAAAGGATGTAGCTTTCCCTTATGTGGTAAGTTACAGCATCCTCCTGATACTACACCTGCAATCCAGTGGGGGAAAAAAAGCATGAGCAACACTTATAAGATTCACTGGAAATACTTAATTTTAAGCAATATTAATATTTTTATCTTCTCATCAGTTATAAATTACACTCAAGGTCTAGAGTTTCTCCAAAATGTAATCAAGTAAATCATGATTTTAATGAGTGGCAATCACTAAACCTGGGAATAATTGTCCTGACTTTCTTAGCAGCAAAGCATTGCTGTGCTTCTTGAATTCAACACAAGATTAATCTCCCTGGTGAAGCAGACTCTTGTCCTGAAATAATGTATACCTATGTATAAGATCTGCACATCAGTACATTGGAGATCAATAGCTCTTTTCCTGATTTGGCCAAATGATGGTGCAATCAGCCAGAGCTCAACTGGAAGATTGAAACAAACATTGTTTGTGTGTTGCTGTTCAAGGTACTTCATACTTCTTGGAAGGGAACATGTTGAATTTTATAAGTGAATCACAAAGTAATTGCAGGCTCCTGATGGCTAAGGCTGAGACAAAGCACTGCTTACTGTGCTCTGGTTGCTCTCTGGTGCTTGTTCACTCACATGCTTCATTCCTGGGTAGCTCTTGCAATCACTGTCTGTGTACCTGCTGCTGTGCTGTGGTATCACTCACAAAATGGGCAAGGTTGGAGGGCACCACAGTGGGACACCTGGTCCAGCCTCCCTGCTCAGGCTGGGTCATCCTACACCACATTCCACAGGATTGCATCCAGATGGTTCTCGAGGAAGGCTCCACAATCTATTGGTGGAAGAATTATTTAGCTCAGATTAAAGTTTTATGAGATATATCATGGCCCACTTTCACTTGTGCAGAATGTCCTGCTAGTTTGATTACCTTTCTTAGCCATGATCTGAGGTCTTGGTCCCAACATTTACATTGTTTGGCACAAGGATGCCTTCTCACCATAAACAATGTTTGAAAAAAGCTTTCCACAGGCTTCTTTCCCAAATTCAGAAGAGATATTAATGACTCTGTATTTTATCATCTTACAGAATATTTAAGTTATTGCACATAGACAGTTGCTGGGTTGTTCCGTGGCTGCGTGGGCGGTGGGTCCCACAGCTGTGAAGCTTTCCTGTGTATCAGATGAGTTCCCTTTAGAGGGCACCATTGACTACCCTGAAGCCTACCTTGGTGCTTGTGCTTGCTGTTAATGAGGCCTGTTACCCCTCTGAGTTACATTTCAGTATTTTTTTGTTCTAAATACTTTGGATGCTCTAGACTATTGCACAATATCTACTGTGTGCAAATAATTCACATAAAATGCACCTTGTAATAGACTTCTGAGGCCTTGGCTATGATAATTTTCTCAACCACCAAGCAAAATGCTGGAAGGAACATACACTCCAGGATGCTGAACTATGTCTTCCTTAAGAAGGCTTTAAGAGAACTGGAAGGCTCAGCTTCACTTCTTCTGTATGGTCTTCACTTCTACTGTATGGTCTGGGAGATCCAGGTTTTCCCATCCTGTGTGACTGGATCTGCAAAGATGTAGTAGGTTCTCCTTCCCTACAAATGCAGCTGTTTTACAGCAGATGGGATGTTTCTGCAGTTAAATGTTTCATTTCTTGTTCCTCTCTCCCACACTCAGTTTCTTTCTTTGTATGCTGTCCCTGAGGTGGCAGGACATGGCTGCATGGTCATCTTACTTCATAAAGTGGTACCAAATGAGCACAGCTTTAGGAGGTTGTTTGTGACATGAGTTACTTTCTAGAGTGAAGGAAGTTGCTTTTAGATTTTTTTAATCTACATTTCTGCTTCTTATCTTTAATGAAGAAGTACAGATATTAGGGAGGTATAGAAAGTGCCTACTGTAGTCTCACAGCTTCAGGCAATGCACGGTTCAAGAGAAGTCCACAGTGATGTAAGCAGGATAATTGTGAAAATAAATGTCTGCTCTGCAACAAAAAATGAGATTTAATTTTAGAATTGAACACTCAAAAGGATGTAACTCATTTTTCCAGACAATTATTGTAATTTTATGAAGAACATCCAACAAAATAGTCATTCAGATGCTTATTTGGTCTCTCACTACTTATTATTATTTCTTATATCTTCTTCTGTGCAATTGCATCAACATGGTCCTCATACTGTGGGTTTATGTTTTCTATTTATGCAGTTAATTAACTGCAGGGCTGCCTGAGCCTTTCTCTAGTATTGCAGATGACTGAGGACTGTTCAGTGTTTGCAGCACCTGAGCCAGATTTTTGATGGTGCTCATAACGTTGTCTCTTCATTGGCTTGGAAGGTGCCCATGGCCCGCAGTGGGAGCAGCTGACTGGTACAGGCAGAGGGGCAACACTGGGTTGAAGGATGAAGAAATGCCTGGGTGAGGGTGTAAAAGCCATCCTTTGGAGCATTGCAAGGGGGAGTGGCAAGCACCGTGGAGCTCTCATAGCGCAGAAGCAGAAGCTGGAAGGCAGCCCAGATGTCCCTAGGTGTGTAATCCTGTGAATCTCACCAACCCATCACTTACCTCTTCTTCCATCCCTGTCACAGGTGATTTTCATAACACCCAGCGGGCTAAATCTCTTATTCAGCAAACTCAGCATAAATTTATCTTGTGTTAGTGTCACTTGCTGTTACACTGTTGCACCTCTATCCCCAAAAGCTTTTCAACCTCACTCTTGCAACACACTAAAAACATCAAATCTCTTTTGAAATGTTACAAAATGACTTGGGGTTTTGGGTTTGTTTGGTTTTTTGTTTTTGTTTTTGTTTTGTTTTTTTTTGTGATTCTCCCCCTCAGATCCAAGTTGGAAGAAAACTCCAGTTCTACCAAACTTCTGGTTGATTTATGTAGTCATTGATGGCAGGCATGTTTACATCTCTGTGATCCTAAACCTTAGGGAATTGCATTTCATTTCAGGGCTGCTGGGTCTGCAAATCCCATGAGATTTTTAGTTTTGATTTAAAAATAAACAGGGTGGGTTTTTTCCTATGGTTGTGGAGCAAGCCTTCAAAATAGAAGTTGGAGACCTCAAAGAAAGAGAAAAGAAAGCACAGTTAAGAGATAAAAATATATGGTTAAATAACAAAATCTTTCAAGTGCATATTTCAACTTGTGCCTTTTAAAAAATATGTGGTTTTGTTTTCATGACAAAAGGGGACATTTCATGGTTTTGGATTTTCTTAGAAAAATGTGTCTTCAGGTCCCTATCAAGATGATCACAAGTTTCAGGGTGGAATACAGCATTGCACTGAATGCTGTGCTCTTCCTACATAAGAGAGGATGTAGCCAATTAAATAAATACATTTTTTTGGTAATTCCACCTTACAGGAGGAGAACAAATACACAGAATCTGACTCTTCCACAGCTCATGGCTCCCAGGTACCTTAAAGGAGCCATGCAGTTACTACACCCACTTTGTTCAGTTTCAGACTTGAAGAGCCATATTTTAATCTTAGCTCACATGGGAGCCAGTGAGGTTGCTGACAACCTCTCTGAAATCACATGTTCTTTGCACATTTATTCATCCCTCTTCAAAAAGGTGACAACACTGGTGTGTCTCAAAGTATTACCAGTTAACTTAGAAGTAATTGTAACCCTTTCTGAGATCTTCCTCCTCTCACAGTTCAATGGTCTGAGACATCTCAGAGTTAAAACCATTCCAGATTCTACAATCCAAATTCAAATGAAATCAGTTACCTGGTGATCTCAGATGTTTTGCCTGCTCTGTTTCAAAACCATTTATAAAACACTTGACTCTCAAACCAAGTTCAAGAGCTCTCAGGTCCCTGATCTGCAGGGATAGCAGTGGACAGCAGGTCTTGAAACACTCCTGGGGCACAAGTGTGGAGCACCTCTGAGTGAGAAGGGCCCAGCGGGCTGCAGCACTGTGTGGGTGGAACATGGATGCTGTATGTGATATCTTATGTTTATCTCATTACCTTGCTACTCATAGTGATCCTTCATGGGATGAGCTGGTTCCCAGCTGCCAAAAAACAGAACTAGCAAAGCAGAATGTGGCCACAGACACAAACTAAATCTCAGCCTGGTGTTGGTTCTTGCCCTTTTTGAGCAGTTCTGTGCCACAGGCTCAGCTATAACATAGAAAAGAAAAATAATTGGCACCCTGGATACCTTGTAGGCTCCAAATTCACCTTTCTACCGCAAAATCACATAGGTAATTCCAGTCCTCAAGTGAGTCCACATAGCAGCTGAGAGAGAGGCTTTCAGCAGCAGAGGAGGATGCTTCTCTTCTCACAAGTATACTCTTGGCTCTCATCTTTCTGGAGGCTTGTCCCAAACAGAGCAGCACTTCACCTGCCTCAGCCTGAGAGAGGGTTTCTACAAAAGGTGTGTTCTACTGATCTTTGTCTTCTGAAGTTACTGTCAGTGCTGTCCCTGGATAATCTGCAGCCATTGATGCAAAAATTATGAAATTGTTCCTCTGTCATTATGTCTATAATGGGTTCTGCTTGAATTTTAAGCTGGACTTACCTTTCCAAAACACAATTGTCTTACTCCCTGGAAAGTCCAAATTCAGCAGTATTTCTTTATTCAAATGGAGATTGTAGTTAATACAGAAATGGAGTTGCAGCTTTCAGTTTTTTCCTAAAGGTTTTCTTTTTACTCCATTTTATGGTTTTTTATAATTTTCATGCAGTGTTGAGATGACCAACACCTAGATGTCTGTTTCAGTGTAACAGCAGAGAAGCAGAAGGCAACTCTTCATCATAAAACCCAGTCCTGCAGTCAGACAAAGGAACATGTCATCTGGTCCTTAGGTTAAGCTGAATTATCTCAGTCTTAAGACTGAGTTATCTCTGTTGCTCGTGCTGCCTTCTAGAAAGCTGTTCTCCCAGCTTTAGTGACAAGAAAGCCTCTGATTATCAAAGTTATTTAAATGGTATTCCTCTGTTTTCCCACTGACTCTAAGGTATTTCTGAAAGAAGCTGCCCTTGCTTTGCTTTGTGATGCTAAGAAAGTCAGGTTCCCCTTATCTCCCCAGGAAACACGGCTCTGTATCCCCTTTACTGTCCATATACCCTCCAAATTTGTATGAAGTCCTTTCCCTATAAGCTTCTCAGGCAGAGGTAAAGTCGTGCAAGTGTCTGCTAGAATCATAATTAAATATTATTTTGAGTTGAATTTGATACATGGATGTGACCAGCTTCAAAACTAAGGGAGCTAAGACTCAGGCATGTGATCTGTGGTTCGTCTCTTAATAATGAATAATTATTATGTATTATTGATTTCTTATCAGTTATTGTAGTTTACAGTATTTTGCTCAAAACACTAATGAAAATGTGGCTGCAGCTATATTAAAATTCTGACAGTTATTCAAATACAATGAAATTTGTCATCCAATGTATTGCTGGTAACTGATGGGACCTACACAATCCCTGCAGTTTTCAGCTTTGTGGGCTAACTGCCTTTCACACCTAGCAAACACGAAGAAAAAGACAGTTATGATGATGGACAATTTCCCATTGTTTCTGTTGAGGACAGGAATGTTCTTATTTAAGCAACTGATGTTAAATATAAAAGGTATAGAAGCTCTTGCTCCTACTCATTGTGGCATGCCTTACACATTTAAAGGCAGCGTTAATCTTTTAAGCCATCACTTTGCACTGAAGCTTCAAGATTAGCTCTTCATCTAGTGTGACTCTTCAATTCCTTTTCCTTTCCCCAGGATGCAATCTCTGCTCCCATAAGCACAAAAGTTCTTTTTCCAAGTATGTAACTATTTGGCTTCACTGTAAATTAATTCTGTTTGCTTGTTTGTGCTCTGTTTATTGCATCTGCTAGAGGGAACACCTGTCCTTTTTTTTGTTGTTGTTTAACAATCCTCCTGGTTTTGTTTCATGTACAAACCTTATGAACGGTATTATATATGCTCCTAGTTCACTGATGCAAATTAAATAATGGGAAGACACAGGGCAATGCACTAAAAATATGCTTCCTTAGTAAGGATTTCCCAGGAACATTTATCTTTGAGGTCAGTCAGTTGACTGATTTTATCATCTACTGCCTTAGTGATGATTCAGCAAAGATGTAATCTACAAGAATCAAAATTTCCTATATATATACATGTATTTGATATATTGGATTGGCATTTAGATATTTATCAACCAAATCTGTGACATGACTAAAAGGATATTGAGTTACTTTGGGAAAAGGCTTTGTTTTCTTATTTTCTTGCTGGTATTGATTGTACGCCTCTCCTGTAATTTGTTTAATAATGAAATCCCATATATACTCTTTGTTAAATTTGCTAGAACTGATATTAGGCTGACAGAAGAATGGTTAATTTGGTAATCCATTCAATGCCTTTGACATACAAAAATATACTGAGAACAGCCCTGTGGAGAAAGATTTCTCACGAATGAAACACAGGACACAAGCCAGCAGTGTGGACTTGCAGCCCACAAAGCCAGCCACATCCTGGCTGCATCAAAAGAGGGGTGGCCAGCAGGTCGAGGGAGGTGATTCTCCCCCTCTCCTTTTGAGATCCTCCCTGGAGTGCTGCATCCAGGTCTGAAGTCCTCAGCACAAAACAGACATGGACGTGTTTAGAGCAGATTCATAGAAGGGCCACAAAGGTGCTCAAAGGGCTGGAACTTCTATGCAGACAGGCTGAGAGATCTGGAACTGTTTAGCCTTGAAAAGAGGCTTCAGGGGCACCTTATAGCATCCTTTCAGTACCTAAAGGGGGCTTATAAAAAAGACTGAGAGTGACTTTTTACACATGCAGTTAGTGAACAAGTGGGAAAAGTTTTAAACTGAAAGAGGAGAGATTTAGGTTAGAAGCGAGAAAGAAATTTTTGACTGTGAGGGTGGTGATGCCATGGTTGCCTGATGAAACTGTGGATGCCCCATCCCTGGAAATGTTCAAGACCAGGCTGGGCAAGGCTTGGAGCCACCTGGTCTGGTGGGAGGTGTCCCTGCCCCTGACCAGGGGGGTTGGAACCTGATGATCCTTGAGGTCCCTCCCAACCCAGACCATTATATCATTCCATGATATGTTATTTTAGGTAGCTTCTTTTTTTTTTTTTTCCTTCTTGCTTGTTTTACTTTTAAAGACAAAAAATATATCTCAATATACAGTTGCTGTTGGTATAAACCAGCATATTTCCTATTGCCTCCTTTTCAGTTTGGGAGAGGATGAGACTGTCAAAGTGCTTTTCTAAAATCAGATGCAAAAACATAAATTAATTATCCAGAACAGAAAGAGCAATATGTATTTGTATACTAAGTCCATCTATTTCCAGGGAGCATCCTTTAGTGATGAGAGAATTAATTCCTTTTTCTTCTCTTCATCTTGTGGGTACAATTGTTGCTGCTGTGCTTTTACACTGATGCTTCTCCACCGTGACACACTCTTTTTTCTTCATTAATTTCATGTGACTGCTGCTCTTGTCTCTGTTCTCAGCATCTTTTGTAGCTATTTGCAGACTGGGAAGGTTGATTTGCTCTTTTTAGGCTTACTTTGGCTAGTCCTAGCAAGACCTCATATTTGTTTATCTGAGGAAGTGGTTGCAATCTCATTGCTTTTCTCATCAAACCATAGTGAGGTTTCCATTCCACATATAAATGTCTCAGACACCAGAGAAGCTGAGAACTAGAGATGGGTAGAAGACAGTTTTCCCTTGCTGCAAAATTATTTCAGATTTCAAAAGCTGTCCTATCCTATTCTGGGAGAAATATTTTTCCTGATACTTTATGTTTACAGATGGGCTGAAAGAGCTGGAGGTGGTTTGGGGTACAGCACATGTACTCTGACTCCCTCATCTATGGCAGGGCCCACAAGGCAGCTCTGAGGAAAAGGAGGTATAGGTTAGGAAACCTAAGTTTAGGACTCTGACTCCAGGTTGTAGAAGCATATCAGACATCTGAGCTTCTTCAGCTGGTGGGTATCAATGGAGCCAGTTCAGCTCCCTCTGAAACAAGTGCCCTGTGCCAGGTCAGACAAACTGTGTTGATCCACTGCTTGATTCAGTCACCTACACATGGGGCTTGGAAATGCTCTGTGCTGCCTTGCCTGGCTTTGCAAGGTGCACATCTCTCCTACCTCCTGTGTCAGGTCTATGAGCTCTCTGTAACCCTTGCATTAAATAAACGTCCCCAAGTGGCATTGGGCAGGAACTTTGCCCTGAATGCATCACCTCTAAGTCAAGTAAAGAACAGATTTCTTTCTCTGGTTGGTAGATATGTCATTTATACAAAATGAAACAGCCTGGATAGCTGAGAAGAATTTGTTAGAGTGGGAAAAGGAGAAGGATCAGAGTAAGCAATGCCTGCATCCCAAAAGATATTGAGTATTGCCAGAGGAGCCACTCCTATGGTTATTAATAATTAAATATTTGGGGGAAAATAAACATTCACAGACACAGTGAAAAAAAAAAAAAAAGGAAAATTCATGAGCTGATGTTCCTGATCAACACACTTGGAGTACAGTTCATGCTCAGAGCAGTGCTGAGAGTCTGCTTTCCTTTCTTTCCTTTCAGCCACCTGGCTGTTCTTATGGCATGTGAGGTTGAAGAGCTGGGCTCTCATTTACCTGCCTGCCTGGACTGCAGCTCTGCCTTTGGGGGAATGTTGTGCTGTATGCCTGCCTCTATCCACTGCAGCTGGCCCTGCAGCAGGAAGCTCTCCTGCAGAGGAGTCCCTCCAGGCAGGCAGCACTGAAACCTCCACAAGGGGAGAACACATACAGGCAGTGGAGGATGATGAGATGAGGCTGCTGGGGCACACAGGTGTTCTGTCAAGGAGGTAAGAAGGCTCCTTTTAGAAACAAAACTGAACTGCTCACCCCTGTTACAGTTCCATGGCTGGCACCTTTGCAGAGACCATTTGAAGCCTCTCTCTGCCTTCTGTCTCCATTTTACTACTTAAGATGGAATTTTGGAGACAAGTCTTATACTTCTAAAATCCCACTTTATATATTGTCATCCTTAGAAATGTTGGTGTGTTTTCTCTGGCTTAATTACACTATGAAATGCACAAGAGACTTCTCCTCACATCCTCTTACCAAGCATGATTATTTTAATGGACAAGGAGAAAATGCAAACATTTTGCTTGTATTGACAGGGTGTTGAAATGATCTCAGATCTTCTCTGTTGTGATTCTTTAGTAATTACAGTGATTTCTGTATGTAATTCCTCAAGCTCAACATGATTCTTCATCCCCTGTTGAAATTACTCTGCTTTTGAGGCTTCTGAGTCCAAACGGCCTGGGTGCTGTTAGGATTAGGTTAGGATACAACTTTTTTCTTCTTTTCTTTTCTTTTTTTTCCCCCTCTCCTTTCTTCTTGTCTGGGATGAAAAGCTTTGGACAAAAATGTCTAGGAAGTTATCAGCCCAAATACTCTGCTATTATATATCCATCTACCCCAGTGCAAGTCCTCTCAATGTTACTACTTGGTTTCAGTTCTCTGTTAACCATAAGGACATAAGGACAGTTTTGGTTTTGTGTTTTTGAAGGTTGAATAAACTCATCATCTTCCTACATCTATCCCCAAGCAAACCAGGAATTTCCACTTTCAGAAATTCTTTTTGATATCTTGGCTAATGAAACTGCCTAATGTCTGATTTTATTAACAGGGAATATTTACAGAATGCCAAATCTCTTCCAAGGTCCTGCATTGAAATTCTTCATTAATATTGAGGCTTGGAAGACTGCTTGTGCTCCAGGTCACCCAGTGTTCAGAGTAATTGATAGCCTTTAAAAACTAGAAATTCAGGAGTTTTCAGTCAGTGTTTCTAACAGAAGTATGAGCATCTTTTCATGCACAGACACTACTTGTTAAAATGACTCCTGGGAGGCATTCTCTTTTGGGTTGTGGGTGGCTGACAAGAAGGTACTATGGTTTTGGCAACTGTTTTCTGCAGGCCATTTTCCCCCCTCTCATTTAAGAAGTATGCTATCTAGATACAGCCTAAGGGCATATCCTCTGTACTGAACAGAGTTGGATTTTTCCAACTGCTTTGTTCTTCCCTGACCCCATTCTATATACACTTTATCTTAAGGGCAGTAACCATCTGGACTGTCCCCTATTGGTGGGGCCAGTCCATGATGACAAGGACAAACCAGCACCCCTGCAGATCCACTGGGAAAAGGGAGAATCACATATTTGAGTCAGGCACAAATACCTGGAAGCTGATTCAGCAGCTGCAGGACCGGAACAACTCCCTCTACAGAACAAATACTTCCTTCTAGAGAGAGAGAGTGATATACTTTTCTTGTTCTTTCCCACCTTCCAGCCCTATTCCTAACTGCCTCTCCATCTGTTTCTCAAAAACCTTAACATACTTTCAGGCTGTCTTCTTCACCCACTTCTCTTTCTGGGATGCCCCAATGGAGCTCCACTTCTGCTTCTTTCCTCTCCCTGTGTAACTGCTGGCTGATCCCTTACACAGCAAATATCCCTATGCAGGTGACAGAAGTGGATTCACTTCTGCGCCTCTCTGCTGTGTTCAATCCTGTCCTGCTGGCAGCTCTTGAATAATTATCAGCTCCCAGAATGGCTAACATAGATCTCAGCCAAGTCTTCTCCCAGGCTCCTTTCTTTGTGGGGGAAGACTGTGCTGGTCATCCCGTGCTGCAGGCATTAAGGGCTCTAGAACCAGGGATATGCTGTAAGTCATGCCTCTCATCTTCAGACTCTTTCTGTGACTTTCATAAATATAGATGTGTACATGCCAAACATCATATGTATCAAATATATTTATTTGTGGCTTTACTCTTCTAGGAGATGCAGTTTCACTATCCACCAGCTGGTCAAGAAGTCACAGGCAGGTGCCACATGTGCCTGCCCTTTCTTCCTAAGGCCATTACAGACAACCAGATACCTTGGTGTTTTCTTACCACTTCCAAACACTGTGCAAAGAACTGCCCATGGCATGGACCAGGCAAGGCTGGGAGATGCTCTTTGCTCTTTGGGGGTAGGGAAGCTGTGAGATCACAGGCAGAGGAGCACCTGGGGACTGACACTGCTGTGAGATGGGCGTGATGGGAGTCCCTCAGCCAGCTGAGTGGGAATGGCTGCTCCAACTGCACAGACTCCACACAGATATTGCAAGGTCAGTTTGAACATTCATTGGGGAGCCCAGTGGACTGGTCAAACAGCATTGCCCAAGTTTTGGAAAGGTGAAAACTCAAAGCCAGGCCCTACCCTAGCCATGCCACTAACGATCTCTGATTTGTAACAATTAATGGCCTTTTTGTTCTGGCTTTGTGCATCATGCAATGAGGTCATGGTCCATGACTACAACTCCTATGCAATAAAATAATACAAATAATTAATAATAATAATAATAATAATAATGAGTTGAGTTTTATTATGTATCTTGCACTGCTTAAAATCCCCTGTGAGCAGTTCCTGTCGGTGAGAATATTTATTATCTTGATGCAATTTGAAAATGTAGTGCAAATGACAGTGTAATAAAACAAAGAACTTCATCAACTTCTAATTGAAATTAATGAGGAGTGAACTTCTACTTTGTGCATAAAAGAAGAGACTTTTCTCTGGCCTTAAAAGCTGTTGGCTCCAGGAGTGGCATGACTCAGTTTGAATTATATTCTTTTTCTACCTCAAAAACATTTTACTGCAGAAAACTAGTCTTATTTCAGACAAACAGTAGATATCATATGGACTAAAAAAGTAAGATTTTTCTCTCAATTCCTGCAGAAATGTTTTCCCTATATATTAGCAGATCTGTAAGNAAACAGCATTGCCCAAGTTTTGGAAAGGTCAAAAATTCCAAGTCAGGCCCTACCCTAGCCATGCCACTAACGATCTCTGATTTGTAACAATTAATGGCCTTTTTGTTCTGGCTTTGTGCATCATGCAATGAGGTCATGGTCCATGACTACAACTCCTATGCAATAAAATAATACAAATAATTAATAATAATAATAATAATAATAATGAGTTGAGTTTTATTATGTATCTTGCACTGCTTAAAATCCCCTGTGAGCAGTTCCTGTCGGTGAGAATATTTATTATCTTGATGCAATTTGAAAATGTAGTGCAAATGACAGTGTAATAAAACAAAGAACTTCATCAACTTCTAATTGAAATTAATGAGGAGTGAACTTCTACTTTGTGCATAAAAGAAGAGACTTTTTCTCTGGCCTTAAAAGCTGTTGGCTCCAGGAGTGGCATGACTCAATTTGAATTATATTCTTTTTCTACCTCAAAAACATTTTACTGCAGAAAACTAGTCTTATTTCAGACAAACAGTAGATATCATATGGACTAAAAAAGTAAGATTTTTCTCTCAATTCCTGCAGAAATGTTTTCCCTATATATTAGCAGATCTGTAAGAAATCACAGCCATCTGTATTTTGTGAGAGTAGGAGCTGAAAATACATTCCTTATCTAAGAGACTATTTTCTACAATACTATTTCAGAAATTTATACATAGACCAAATCTTAACAAAAAAGACTGCTATTTCAAGGTCATTTTAAACCTCTGTGGCAGAGGTATGAAGATTAGAATCGTCATCAGGCAAAAGCGGAGTGCACTGAGGCATGCCAGCATGTTTGTCAGAATGGCTGTGGAAGCCCTTTTCCCATCCCCTGGCAGCAGAAGGGAATGACAGAGATGGCTGGAACTGGCCACTGCGTTTTATTACCATGCAATAAGACAGGCAAATATAATTCTCCATGCTAGCATTTGGCACTGGTACAATTTCACAGACCCCTAATGACTGCAGTGGAGCACAGTTCAAGCCACTCAGCTCCAGGTAACTGAAGTGTTCCCTGTTTTCCAAGTTATATGTAGTATTTACTTTTATTGTAACTTTTTTTGCTATAAAACCTGGCAAACCAAGAATTAATATTTTATTTTTCCTTTTCTTTACTAGTTTGCACAGCTTTGCAGAGCTTTAATAATGTCTAAATTGCTGCAAAGCTTTAACACAACCATTTAGGTCATTCCACAGTGCTATACCGCAGCTGTTTGCATTATGTCTTGTGGGTCACTTGTGAAGGGAAGAGTTGTTGTGATGTACCGTACTTACCAACAGCAGGCACAAATCAGGAGAATTGTACGTGGAGGCATATCATTAAATTTCAACAAACAGGTTTACTGGAGAAGTCATTCTTCCTGTGAGATCACTAAAGCTGCCATTGTCTATAAACTATTTAGAATTCCTGAATAAAGTGCTACTTAAAGTCTTCAGCTGATAAGCCTTAATGCTGTGTTTTCTCATTCCTTTGTTGATGATTCTCCTGCTTATCAGTGGTTTCTTCTCAGTGCCTGAGTAATCTGTGTTCACGGGCACCTACTTTCAGGATTGTTGGGAAGATGGGATATTTAAATACTAGCTCCATCTAATACCTACAGAGAGACCTAAAGGTCCTTAAGCTTTTTGATGCCACAACATAAATGCATGGTTAGCTTGTGAGAAAAGCATGCCACAGAAGCCTCTAAAAAGGTGAGTTCAAGTGACAGTTTTTACCTCAGATACTGTTGGCTTATTTCTTCTCATAGCAGTTACATACACTGATTCTAAAAATAATTTTTTCATGCACCATCAGCCTGCACTCTGGGTCTAACTCAGATACTGTGAAGAAAATGGAGATTATTCTAAGAAAAGATAAAAAAATCTCTATAAATAGGATAGAACTTGTGATATTTTGCTCTATTTTACTTTAAATGTGAAGATATAAAAACTATAACTTCTGCTTTCTGAAAATGTGATTAGTCTGCACCTTCCAGAGACACAGGAAGTAGTGCCCAGAATCTACAAACTCTTCTGCAAAATGGTTACCCTCTTGGAACAAGAAACAGCTTGTCAAAATCCTATCTTTCATAATGGAATTTGCTACTTCTTGATGGAGAAGGATGCTTTCTGCAGCAGCATTATACACTTACAAGGCATGAATCAATTTACATTTTAATCATGGGGAGTCCATACCATCAATTGGTGAGAGTGCTTTTAATTTACCTGAACTCAGTCATTGGGTTGATCCCAACAGATTTGCCTCTACGGCAACACTGGCTTTTATCATGACATCTCTTGAGTATTCAGCCTCCATAAAAATAAATAAATTCTCCTGAAACTGTGCTAAATTCCTTACTAGTGAATCTTCTTTCACTATATGAAATTCTAAATAAAAAAGGACAGGTTTATTTTAAGCTTTTAACAGACTGTTGTAGTTAATCGTGTATATCAGGCAAGAGGCTTGGTTGCTAAGAAAATCTTTGGCATGTTTCCATGGGATTTGTGTGTTATTGACAGAAAAAGTACCAAATGATAGGAAATGCATCTGCTAATTTGAATACTGAAACAAACAAAAAAAAAGAATAGAACAATTTTCTGCCCAACTTTTGAGTTAATGCAAGCTCAGGCCAAAAATAGCATACTTCCCATCAATTTACAGAAAAGAATTTTGGCTACAAAGACTTGATTAAGATGATAAAAAAATAAAATCCCCATTTCTGTGTGGATAGAACATATGGATCTCTGGTTGTCAGTGGTTGCCCTTACACTGTTGCACAGAGGTTCCTAGGACAAGCTCAAAGCTGGGATACATTCTGGAGGTGATCTGCAGAAACACCCAGGGTGTTTGTCACTTCCAGAAGAAATATCAGTTGTATTTACATTGGATGTTCTCCCCTGTGCATTTGTCTGCCATGTGATCAGGCAGATCTTTCTCCATAGTTTTCCCAGCTGTCTCAATTATCATGGTCCAAAAGAGAGGAAGAAAAATGGCCAGAGATGGGGAAGAGAACAGTGGGGCCTCCTTTAAAAATCCCTGACAGTGTTTGCCTCGGGAAAGGATACAGCAGTAGGCATCCAGGGCTTTAGGTGAACAAAGCCTGCCTAGAGGAACAGATGCCTAGTACTGGGTCATAGCCTCGAGCTCAAAATGCTGTCAGGGAAGTTTTGCCAGGTACTGGAGCAGCCAGTGACAGAGAAAGCCAGCAATCCCAGTGTGGAGATGGAACCCTGCACAGGACAAGTTTTAAAGACTGGCTGACCATGAAAACATACTTACTCCACTTCAAAACTTTTTCTTCCTTCATATTTAAATATAGGTTGGAGTCATCTGGAAGTCAAGAATCAAGCAATGGGGTTAGATCTTATTGATATATTCTCAGAAACCACCATTTTGGGTGCTTGGCTATGCTCCATAATCAGTGCATGACCCCATCATTTAGGACTTTGGAAAAGGAATGAATCCCTCAGATCTACAAGCCAAATAAAACAGTGGATATGTATTGTGGGAGGATATATTGTTTAGCAGGATAACATAGTTCAACAAAGTAGAGTGGTGGTCAAGGAGCCTACTCAGAGAACAAAGTTCCTGGGCACACTGAGAACATTGATCAACAGTGCAAAGTTCATAAGATCTTATGGAAAGTTAGTTATTCTGTGAGATGATAATTTTATTTTGACTCCTTGAATTTCTATTGCTTTTAGGCATAATTTTTTATTCCTGGACAAGGAAAATCAACCATACAGCTGAAGCCTATAGCCACATAAGGGATGCGAAGAGCTCAGTAGTTGCCTCCTACAGTGTTCTTTTACCTCGTGAAAGAAACCTGGATTTGTTGTTCTCTCTCATTTAAATAATTGTTTATTTCAACTTAAACATAGACTTTAAAGGCCAAGGAACAGGGTTCCTGCCTCTGATTACGATTGAGCTAATTAAGCAGCAAAGCAGTACTGGACAAGGAGGGAATCCTATGGAGGCAAGAAAATTTGGAATATAGAACTCTCTATTACAATTCAGTAATAGCACAGGAGAGAATGGTTAATTTGTTGTGGAAGATAAGCAGCCAGGGTTCTTTTCTGTCTTTTTTCTCTTTCTCTTATTTTATCCATTCTGTGGCTTTGGGCAAATCCTCCCAACTTCTTGGTCCCTCACTTTTCCCTTTCTGCAAAAGAGCAAATCAAAGTACTTTGCTAGAATTTTGGAGCAATGGATGTAGTGCTTTATAAATATGTAACGAGTTCTATTTTTGCTAGGAGGCAAAATGGACTAACGTATATATAAATTTAATGTTTGCCACTGAGTTTGGAATTTTTTCAAGACATGCCAGTAAGAGAATAGACTTAGAAGCTACTCTGATGTATCTCATTGAGTGTCAAAGGTTTGCATCAAATATTTGATTCGAGCTTCTGTATAAGTCTGTTTTTAAAACAGCACAGAAACAAGGCACATTTGCTTAGCCTTCAAATCCCTAGAAAGAAATGAGATATACATTTTTAAACCATCTTCATTTACTTATGAGAAGGATATCTATCTGCAATACTTTACAGAGTATATGCACAGAGCATATGTTTTAATTTTAGTTCAGTACAATAGTACAAATTTAAACAAATTAGCCCAAGGCTAATAAAGTACTACCAACCATTTTTTTTTCTGTTTTGAATACAAGCCAGATTGTAGAGAACATTACTAATGAAAATAGCAACCATAAACCTGAACATATTTTACTTTACCCTCATTAAAAACACAATATACCTCTTTTTTAATTTAGATTTTCATACAGTGAAAGAAAATTAATTGGTAATGACCTTATCTTAACAGATTTTTGTCACCACTGTTTTAAGGAATTTTTAGTTGATGGCACCATTAAAACATTGTTACTTAGGGCTATCTGCCTTCAACTTGTTCAGTTTCCATGCTCAGTAACCAGAGAACATGGGCACCACAATCTCTGAACTAATTCTAAAATAACTGCTAATGATAACTAGTAAAAGCAAGCCAGAAGGTTTAAATTAACTGTTCAGGAGTCCACATTTTAAAGCCTGAGAAATGGTATCAATTATGTATATTGAACATGTACTCCAGTAAATCCTCTTTCTCCACGGAAGGCTTAGCTTAACAAATGGGATGCTAAATTTCCAGTTACAAATATTCTATGGCAACACCATAGGTAGTTGCATTGCTAGTTATATAAGATATTTTATCATGAAGCCTCTTTAACTTCATTCAAAAGTCAGAAGTACCCTCTTGAGAATCCTCTCACTGAAGGGAAATTCAATAGTTAATATTATTGCATGTTATTGAATACTCAGCTATTGCAAACAATTGTGTTAAGTCATTTGAATAGAGATAATGAATAGAATATTTTTTTTTCCTTTCCTGTGCAGCAAATAGGGCATTGTAACAAAAAAGACTAAAGACCAGGTTTAAAGTCCATGTAAAGCACCACATTTAAGTCTCTTACCAAAATTTATTTGGACGTTCCGTCCTGTTCACAAGACTCTTTTATCAGACAGGGCTTGCTACAGGATCCTCATTTTTGGAATCTATCTGACTTGCTCATATGGGCTCTCCTCATTGATCTCAACTGAAATTATCTGGGATGGCTTGAGTAGAATTCATGTAGGTCTTTGACACCTTCTCAGGAATGATTTACAAGCAGCTCAGCTGGGAGGCTGAGGAGGATGGAGATCTCTAGTGCAAAGAGGCAGAGAAAAGGAGACAAAGTGAGGTGTGTCTGTATGGAGAGGGCACCCAAAGGGGAATGAGAGTAGGAGAAATGGAGTGAAGCTCTCTCATTGGCTCAGCTAGAACTGGAGGAAGATGAGCCTGGCAGGGTGGGTCAGCAAGGCATCCAAAGGATGAATTTGGTGGAACTTGCTTTCAGGCACTCCATCAGAGTTGTCAAGCTCAGTGCAGCACCGGTAGCACTGACACACAGGAGACAATGAGTACAGCATGTGCAGCTGTGATCCCACCCTGGCTCTGGTTCCCAAGCCACACACAGAGATCCAGGCACCCACAGATAACCCTGTGCAGGGGCACTCCTGCAGCCCTTACACTCACAGCACTCTCCCTGTTTCTCACACAGAAAGGAGAAGGCTGAGGGACTCGCTTTTTACAGTTCTTAGAGTGAGAAACCTAAACATATCTGGTTCCAGATCTCTCTCCAGCTTGAGAGAATTTAAACTCCAGGCACTCCTCTGAGGAATTTCCAGCCCTGTATGGATAAAGAAGAACTTTAACTTGATTGTTGGGGTTTAGTTCTGTATGNCTTCTACTTTTTTTTCTTTATAGCAGCACCTAAGTACCACCCTGAAGGGTTTCTGTTTCAACAGTGAGAACAGTGGGGTTCTGTAGGGAGCCCAGTCTTGTCACCATGCACTCCATGAGCGCTGACAATGCCTGACAGACACACCCTACTTGGGGACAAGCTGCCTCTCTCCTGGATGATCCTATAGTTGAGCAGACACCAGACTACTCAACCCTGTTTGAAGTAGGGGGTGCCCTAAAACAGGAGTGTGTTTTAGGTGTATAAGGAATGGAAAAGCATTCCCAGGATTAGACAGAACAGATCCAGATTCTAATTTCTGTATTAATCTTGTTTCAATTTTCCCTTTTTTTCTCTCTCTCTGAGATCTGGTCCAAAAAGTCTTGCCTGGTATCATATAAAGATGCTGCAATGGAGGAAGAAGTGGAATTCTATGTCCAGCTCTCAGATTACTTGAATACCTAATTTATGTTTCAGCACAGCCAGAAGTATTCATTTATTTATTGTGAGATGCATCCGTGCAACAAAATAAACTTTTCACATGAGCTCCCACAGACCTATTCTTGATTTATGGCATTATACTGGAAGCTCAGTCAAGCTGATTTTGTTCACCAAATATCAGGGGAACAAATTTTAAGTGCTCTATTGAAGCACTTTTCTAGCTTGAATTTTATGTGAAAACCAACAGAGTCAACTTCAACTTATTCCCATGCAGATGAGAAGAAACTCTTCTGCAACTATGGTACATTAAAAGAAGCTTGTGTTTCAAATAATCATTCCTTAATGTGGTAGTCACTTTCTCATTTCTCTTTGTTTCTTGATTATCATTAATCTTTAAAATAAGAATGGTTCAAAATTTAAATTAACTATAAAATCTATAAAAATATAGAATGAAGTATCTGAACCCAGGCCTTTGACAATTACATTTATTACTGCACACTGACTGAACAAGATTATGCCTTAGATACAGAAGGACAATTTGACATCAAAGAGGCTCTCAACATAAAGTGCAACAATATCTATTAGAGAGAAAAGGCATTTGTGGGGCATTTGATTAATGTACTTTTAATTGGACTTTCTTGCCTCATTGGTTTTATTCTTTCAGTTTAGTTCAAGCTGCTCAAATACATAAATAGGCAAAGCACCTACTATAATTAACACAATACACTGTTTGCAAATTACCATATTTCTCAGATTGTATATGAACAAATAGGATATTGTGCAAATATTGCAGAACTCCTACAGAAATATAAACAGGCAAGGGAAGTCCATTATTGAAAAGAAAAAATTCCAAACAACCAAAGAAAAATATTACCAACACCCTCCTCTTTGAAAGTTATTTGGGTCACTTGATCTTTGTGATTTGTTTTCTACAGCAGATTTAACTTTAATTCTATATTTCAGTAAAAATTCATAAGATGTTTGATACCATTTAAGCCCAAATTCGAATGTCCTAATACTAAGTTTTCTTCCCCAGTGATGCTCTCTAATCATATAAAGAATATGTGAGACATTCTTGAATTTGTATAACCAAATTCAAGAAACAACACTGAAAAGCAAGCATATACTGCATAAAAGATGCCTAGAGCACAAAAACCCAACAGAAAATGCCAAGTCCTATTGCTATTTGTAACACTGAAAACATTCCAGGATTTTTAATATTGCATCATAGGTGCTATTAATTTAGGATGTAATTTAAAAAGAGTATTTAAGTTGCACAATTACCAATAAAACACATTAAACATTTAGCAACTGAAAATCATATAGGTAATTTGGATTTGATACTTACATTCTCAGAAAATGTGAATGGCATCTGGGCAATAAAGCACATGGACAGAAATTCCATAGCCAGGATATAAGCTGAGTGAACCATTTGTTGTGTGAATATTTGGAAGAAAAAGAACAGGCTGAAAACTGCACATCTTCCATGTTTGTTTGAGTGGTCGTCTAGTTTTACGTGATTTAAAATTAGAGTTAGTATAATATTTAATATATTTTTAGAGGTCTTGCACTTTAAATACACTTCAGTTGCCATACTAAAAACCCCAGAATTCTACTTCCTCAAGAAACACTATTTAATTTTTATTTTGGACTATGATTTACCTTGGGAGCACCAGCTACTGTTGAACACCTACATGTACAGTGTGCAGGGGGAACACTACAAAATTGATGGTTCTGGTCAAATACACCTTAGAAAAAATACACAGCACTTAATTTAAAATAAACATAGACAATTAGAGACACAAATTCCAACAGTTACCTGTACGTTATATGAGCCAAAAGGGAAAGATATGATTCTTTTCCTCACACAGATTAGGTAAACGTTGCTCAGGAAAAATCAAATATTGTATTTATTTTATATTTACTACTCTCCATTCCTTCTTCCCTAAACTTTGCCTCATAAAAGTGTAACATTCTTATTTTATTTTACTCTATAATGTTTTTACTATTTCACCCACAAATTTAATCAAATAGGCTTGACTAATTATTAAAATTAATATAGTTTCCCTCAATATGTACTCACAAATTATTTTACAAATATTATTGGAGTCATATATGTTCTTTACTTACAGTTATGAAAAGCTAAAATAGTGTTACTCTTAAGTAACACTATTAGATGTGTTAGAAGCTAAGATATTACTGTTTTCTCATTGGCAAGGAGGATTTTTTGAGCTTATGCTCCATTTGTGGTGCACCTAGGTATTTCTGGGGAATATCTCAGTGTCTTGCAGACTGACAGGGCACAGGGTGCTCATTATTGCCCCCAAAACAAAAGGTTCTGTAATGTACACACTTAGCTAAAGAGTTCATTTCATGGGGGAAGGAATTTAAATTTAATCTCCCTGTCTGTGTTGCAATCCTTTGTGCTGAGCAAAACAGCAGCAAAGCAAAGTAAATGTCCATTAGGAGGTAATAGCTGGAGTATGCTCCACTACTGCTGTTTCTGCACTGATTATGTAAAACAGCTGTCAGTCAGGAAATCCCTTTGGGAAAACTGCACTTCCTTCTTTCCAAATTAATTACATTAAATGTGGTGAATTACATTAGGGAATGGGAGCATGCAGGAATGGTTGTAGGAAGTTTGCTTCCATGCTATCAGAAAGTTTCAATCAGCTGTTTTCATGGAGGTGCACAATGTAACTGAACTGTCCATATTAGTTTCTTCTCCAGCTGGATAAATATAGAACAGACTTGGAGTTTTTATTTTAAATGCATACACTGCTACTGTATTTTAAAGAGAAAAATTCTCACCTGCTTCCTTCTCATAAGCTATTTAATGATACATATTTCTGAATAATTGCTTGTCATATGCTTTCAACACACATATCAGAATTGGAGTTCCTCTTATTTGTATTTAAAACTTCTTCAGGCCCACAGTCTTTCAACAGAATTGCTTCCATACCTCTAAGAAATATGCTTCTCAATGGCTCAGCATCCTTTTAACTGAGGACAAAGACAAATTGATACAACTGTTGACAAAATGTTCCAAAATCAAAATGCTGACAACTGGCTCTCTTATCTCTACATCTAGCTGTCTTTAGGATAACTTCCCTTTGTATTCTCTGTCCTCTTTATTTCCACATCTTGTGTTGGAGACACAAGGAAGATGTTATAGCCTAGTTTTACTTATGCCTACACAATTTTCCAAACAGATTCTCAAAGCTCTCTAAAAACCACATCATTCTGTTTGCTTAGATGTGGAGGTTTTTCAATGTACACATTTGTTTTGAATTGAGTTTGCCATAGCTATTTTCTATTACCAATAATCATCTTTATCACTAAACCTTCTCATTAATTTACTTGCTGCTTCACTTTGTGGTGCAAGGAGTTCAATAACTACTGATAATAATAGCTGAATAACTCTGATTGTATATATTTTTTTTTTAATGTTAGCCATTATTTTCCAATCTCTGAATGGCAAGAGGCTGTCTATAAAGATGTAATTGAAATATGTGTCACTGTAGTTATTTAACAATATCATTGTAGCATAGTCTCCCACAATGTGGGTTGAATTAACTCAGTCAAGTCTGAGGCCAAAATGAGTGGAATTTCACAATGTTTATCACTAGATGTTAAGCTTCATCATTCTCCCAGTCAATCATTCCAAGCTATGGATTTCCTAAAGTTATGGCCTTAATCTAATGTCATGAGTTTTTCTTCCAAAGTTAGTGAATATTCAAGAGCAAGAAATGGAATTAAATGTTTCAAATATATTTTTAATACATTTAGAACTGTCTGAAATCAGACTCTTCCTGCTAAAAGAGGGGTTTTTTTAGTGTTTCTTGACAACCCTGAGCAAGCTCTGCAAATATTCCCTTGTTAGAGATCTCCAGTTTCTCCACATACAGGTTCCACTCTGCAAGCACAAGCAAGTATTACTACTGTGTTCAGTGTCATTATTCAAAGTTCATAAAATTCAGAAATAGTGGAAAGAGTGGATGAAAATTCACCTTCACAAGATAATGTATTGACATCATCAAGACAGGATTTCACTCAAAATGCAAGAAATAGAAGATTTTCACTCCTTCACTACATGGTTTATGCACCTGCAGTATCCTTGAGGAAAAGCAACATTCTAACCTTACAGCTAATTTAAGTAATCAGAAATATTTAAAGAAAATTACTGTTTCAGCTAGTGAATTGTAATAACTATACACAGCTGTCGAAATTGCTTATGCTGCACCACCACCAGACTCACAAAGCATCTGTGATGAGAGATCAATCATTTCCTGGTATTTATCAAGACATAGCCAATTAGAACAATAAATGGGATCACACACATTTTTGTGTTATATCATCAATTCATCTTTTACAATGTATAGCTTTGACTGTAACCAACATTAGTTTTGCTGAATTCTGTCCAAATTGCTCTCTTGGCTTCTCAATGCAAAACTCCTTTAATGCATTTCTTCTAAAAATGTTCGAGTTTTCCTTTTTCTACTGCTAAATTCACTCAAGCCCTTGGAAGTAATTTGCAGCATATTAGCTTCTGTAATACATTATATTTGTCCTTCACATCATATGGTGAGAGCTTGTGATACAAAGTGTACTAATTTCAACACTGTAAGTTCTTTTGGTCTGAAGGGTCACAGACAGCTCCAGGGAGCAGAGATGACCACTTCAAACCATTTTAACGAGTATTGTCATTTTACCTGACTAGAAAGAAATCTTAATCAATTTCAGTGCCAGATAGTTCAATCACCATTCACACTCCAAAGGATTTCTGGTCTCTAAGTATATCTAAAATTCTGGCTATCCATGAGACTTAATTTTATTCAGTTTTAGCTCTCTAATAGAAGGAAGAGGCTTAATCTGTGCTAGTTCCCAGATTTCATCTTCTCTCAGTGAAGAGAGATGGGCTCCTCCAGAGCCTGTTTAATTCTCTCTGTCTCAGAAACTTGTTGTGTGTCCATGCAGAAAGAGTCCAGCACTACTGAGGCTGCTAGGGGTGAAACAGATTCACTCCACAAAGAGCAAGCAGAGGAAGGCACATTATAGAAACACTATTTCTACAGAAGTAAAATCAAGAAATCGAAGGAGACTTTGCAGTGCAGCAATGCTACTTGAGCTTTCTCATAGTTTGCACTGCATGTTACAACTGGCCACAGTCAGACTTTGTAGTTACATCTTTCCAACCAACTTCTATTCACAACCGCTGCCCAACATGACAGATTCCTCCATTCTCAAGCATTACCTACATTTCTTTTGTCCCATAGCTGTAGTTTCCCTCAGACTGTCCTGAAGTGCAGGTTCAGCACACTTAAAGAGCAATCCGTGCTACTGCCTGTCTCATTCTCTGTTACTTATTGCTTTCACACCCTCTTGTGTCTTATTCAAATAGTATTAGCATCAGAATTGTGTTGCAAGTCTAGGCCCCTCAGCTGAACCCCCTCAGCAGGACCAGTTAGAACCACCAGGCCACTGGTGATGTAGTTTATGACTACATTTGTAGACACTGTCAGTGAAACAATTTATCCCTCTTTTACTCCATATCAAACACATATCAGTTAACTTTATATGTGTGTATATTTTGGTTGTGATATACCAGGTCATGCATTTTTACTTACTCTATTATCTATGCAGATTAAACATTAAATGTCATTTTAAAAATCAACACAGCAGGATTAAATCTATTTTCAGTAAAGTCCTGTTAGCTGGTATTAATTATATTCCCTGCTTTTAATTCTTGATGAATCAAGTCCCATATCAGTCATTTCACTAATTTGTCCAGGATTGATATTAGGATGTCAGAACTGTAATTAGCTGGGTCATCCTGTTTGGCTTTAGTGTAAAAACTGGTCACACTCTTCTCAAGCTGTCATAACTAGATTATGCTCACTCTCTTCAATTGAAAAAAATTCATTAACTATATGATTATTGCTGTAAATCAGAATTTCTTCAAAGTAATCTTCCAGAGCAGAGCTGTAAAGTATTAAAGTATCACATTAATTCACAATTTTCTTGTGTCCAAGGGAAGCATTCAGGAAGGATGTTCTCCATGCTTAGACTGACAAGGACTTGGCTCTAGCTTCCCTTCACAGCCTTTCTAAACATAATCACATGTGGCTGTTTGTGAAGCTGTTAAGGCAGTCTCATCAAGCACAGAGCCTTGTCTCCTCAGCCTAATGAGAGAAGAGACAACCTCCACAGGTACATTTCCAAACTGCAATCCAGCTGCTGCCCCAGCTATCCTCAGCTGCCAAGTAGAAATCAGAAGTTATCTCAGACTTATGGTCTCGAATGGACAATGCTTACAATATCATAGAATACTTGAGCCATTTAGGTTGGAAAGACCTCTAAGGTTATCAAGTCCAACTGCTAACCCAGCACTGTCAAGTCCAACACTAAACCATGTCTTCATGTTTCTTTTAAATACTTCCAGAGACGGAGGTAATCTGCATAATCCACACTCACTGTATCATAGGGTACATGCCTGCTCATTTTCTTTACTATCTGAGTCATGGGGTCAATAGAATCATGATCTAGCTGTCAGATCTTTGGCCTTAATTTCTCCAGCCTCATTTTGAAGCTGCTGATACCATCTGTCCCCACAGCCCTCTGTGGCAACAGAAGTTCACTACCCAAAAGTGTAAAGATGTACTTTTTTATATATGGGCTTTAAGATGCTCTCTCACTTGTTTCAGTGGATTTCTCTAGTTCTAGTATTGCAGGTTTCAGTGATTAGCAGTTCAATCTAACTAACATCTATAAGATTTTTTAAATCCACCTTAGTTTTCTCCTCTCCAGATGGAAGAGTCCTGTATTTTCACAGTATCCTTAGCCTCTGGAAAGGGAAGAATGGGAGGTTTTGAGCCTGTCACTCTTTCTTTTGTCCCATTTCCCACTCCAGGATGGTCATCCTTTTCTCTCATTCCATGTGTGATGGAAAACCAGACAGCACTGAAGCTACTGGGTGAAGTGGGAGGCAGGGGTTGATAAAAGAGGTTTGACTTTGCCTGTGGCTGTGGGACAGCTCACAGCCTTGTTATGTGCAAGAACCTTGTTGTTGACAAGGCTCCTTTGTACATCCCAAGCTCTGTTCCTGCAGAAAACTATCCCCCAGGACTGCTGTTCTCACAGGATTTGTGAAAAGGCGGTTCATTAAACCCAGAATGTTGACATAGGTATGAATGAGAGCCTCAGTGCACTGTTCCCTGTGCCCACTCCGACTGCTGGGACTGGAAGCCACTCACGATGGTGCTGGTGTAAAGCAGCTTCTTAAAGGGTGACAAGTGGGACTCCTCACAATAGATCATGCTTTGAAAGTCCATCAGTTGAAGATGGATATGCCTCTTTGTCTTTACTTTTTCTTTTAAACTGCTAGTGCTTAATGCTGTCTAGCATGTGCTTCATAATATATTTTTGGCCAATTTTCCGCTTGCCAGTCTGGAAAATCAGCATACAGCCATCTTTCAATATTGAGCTTTGTACACAGCTAATGTTAATGGAAAACAGAGGACTGTTAACAAAGACAAAGAGCATGAGCTGACATTATTTCCTTCAAGCTTCATTCAGCAGGAATGCCCTGTCAAGTGGAGCACATTATTCCCAAAAGCATTTTGAGAATGAGTGGGTGAACATCCTCTATCATTCTGTAATACTTGTCAAATATCAACTGTGCTGCTGGGAGGGATACACAGCATTAAGTTTGTGGCTGGAGGACTGACACTCCTGAGCAAAGAGCAGCACAATACCTGTAATTTTTTTGTTAGCTCTTTGTAAAATAAATAAAGAATCATTTGAGTGAGTGCAAAGCTGGACAGAGCCTGGCTCAAGTTTACAGCTGAAAAGTATGCACAGGGAAAATAGATGAGAGAGTCCTCTGTAAGAAAAATGATCTGCCTGTATTTGTCATTGGATCTGCAGTACATCATTTACAAAACCAAGGGTCTTACAAATGTTTCCTTAATGGTTTCCTAATTATTCTAATTAACGAGTTTCTAGTAGGTTCCATCAGTCATTGGTGAACTCATGTGATGTGTTTCTACTGCTGCCTTGTCTTCAGAAATTCTGTAAAACAAGAAGTCAAGAATACAAAACAGTGATGAGGAAGAATCCAGTGAAAATAATAAATAAAAAATTAAAAAATAAATTAAAATAATAAATAAAAATAATTATCATGATTCAAAATGTAGCTACAGTGTTAGAAAAAAAGGCAAAACCTGAGGGGAAATGGTGTACTGTCTTACCGACTGGCATGATTAGCTGTGCTGTGGATTTCTTCCCTTTTTTACGGCCATAGTGACAACAGAACAAAGACTTGACGGAGCCTTTTCATTCTGTATATATTAAGCTATAATCTCACATTTTGTAAACAGCAGAGAATAACATATTACTTGGCAATGTAACAACAAATGATGAGCAAACAATTCAGGAATAAATTAAAGTCCCACTGAACTCAAATTGTTGCTTAAGCTGAACAAGCTATGAAAATATAATTATGTTTTGGGAGTCCATCTTTTCTTTCTGAGTAACTCTAAATATTTTTTTCACAAATCAGTTCATAGATTGTTTTATTTTCCTTGTTTTTTTAAACTTTCCTAAGTCAGTTAATGCAATAGAACATGACAATATGGACAAGTGTAACAGTACCATGACACAGAGACACAAGTTCACGGGGTTTTTTCTTAATGTCACTCTAGAAAGCATAGTCTAACATGTTATAGATTACTAGGGCACCATTGCTTTGCCATGAAATCCTGGTTGTCTGAATTAGTTAGGTGACATCAAGAATTTCCTGCTAAATGCAAATCAATACAAAAGGGTAAGATGATAGTGGAAGAAGCAGTTTGTTAGAGGGAGAAGTTTGGGTCACAGGCTTTCAGATACTGTGGTTCTATTGCATAATTATTCTTCATCTTCCCAATGCAAAGAAGGAATCTGTTGTAAAATAAACCCATTTTTTCTTTAGGAAGAAAAGTATTCATGGTAGGACCCAAAAGAAGCAGGGAAGTCATTAGGAGATGCTAACAATGTAGTTCAATGGGATCTATTCAGAACAAACCAGTGGTATTTTTTTTTTGCTTGAAAAGAGAAATGCATTTTTCCTACTGACAGCATCTGAGTTTCTGAAAATCATAGAACCTAATTGTACAAACTGATCCATATTAACAGTGTTACATGAATGAAATATGCTCCTGAAGTTCATTCTGTTAACAAGGGTCTGATATGCTGATCACCTTAGAGAACCTGATCACCAAGGTTACTTTCCAATTGATCAGCTTAGGCATGAAAAAAGACATGATTACATCAGCAGCCAGCCCAAAACATTAGCAGAACCAATACCATTAACTCAAAATGAAGTTATTTGTAAACAAAAGTAGAGTGTCTATGATCTGATCACTGGTGTCAAGAGGACACAGTAAGCATAGCTGAAATTTTAGAGCAGGCAATAGCTCTGTACAGCTCACTAGCTGAATTATTTTCCTCTAATGTCAAACCTAATGTGCTGCTAGAGGATGTTCAATACAGCAACACCAAGCATTGCATTAAGGATTTGCTTAGCATAGGCTGATCTTCCCAAGAAAGGTGGGTAGCAATAACCAAGAGGTAGAATTTCAACACAGTGAAAACTTTCTGTTTGTTTCTCTCCACTTCAGCAAGAGCTTTTGAATTTTAATCACTTGGTCTGAATTTCACACACTGCTTTTTTAGGTTTAGTGCAGGACATGCAGTATGCAGGCTGCATATGGCTCATTCTGGACCCCAGGTATAATCCATGGTCTTAGAGGCCCATGTCAGT
Organism: Pycnonotus jocosus; assembly: GCA_013400435.1. Classification (NCBI taxonomy): domain Eukaryota; kingdom Metazoa; phylum Chordata; class Aves; order Passeriformes; family Pycnonotidae; genus Pycnonotus; species Pycnonotus jocosus. Next base: position 50,919 of record VWYP01003573.1, read on the forward strand.
TTTCATTTCTCTCTTTTCCTTCCATAATTACCAGCAAAACAATACAGTGATCCTAGGAGTAAACAGAATAAAGCACTTCATTTCTGCAAGAGCACAGAAGGAAACACTCAACAATCTCTTATCCTCTTCTCAGGCTTATATGTACCCATTGCCAAAGCTGAAGAATTTCTGTGAGGCATCAACTTCTAGGACAGTACTGAGATGCTACAGTTCTTCTTGTTGTTGTTGTTTTGTTTTTTGGTTTTGTTTTTATAATGTACATTTCTCATATTTGTATAGTTTCTAATCTTGAGAACAAGACCTGATTACATCTAGCAATTCTAGAAACCATACATGATATTATAAATTAATCTCTGAATGCCTCAGACTGGGAAACTTTTACATGTATTTGTTTAGAATTAATTACAGCTTATATGTATGATTCTTGTTCCAAATATTGATTTCACAAATGTTCCTTAAATCCTCAGTCCTCTCTTGTCCACACTGGTGAGGTCACTGCTGATGGAAATTTATTAAGATTAATTAATTAAGATTAATTAATTAAGATAATTAATTATTAAGATAAATTTTCTCCTAGCCAAAATGCTAAAACTGATTCTACAAAAATCAAAACTGAGGAGGGAAAGGGACATCCTGTACCTCCAAGTTCAACAGAAAGGACAGGCTGATAAGGGGTTGTTAAGCAGATGGAAGACTTCAGGGATGACCAAGGGCTTAAAGAGAAGACAGTTTTCTTCTACATATTCAGAAATAAAGATGAGATACTACAGGTACAAAGAGTTACAGAGAAAATATGACTCAATAAAAGGAGAAAAAACCCCAAACAACTCAACAGGAGAATGATCAAGCGTCAAACAACATTGCCCAAAGTGGCTGTGGAATCTCATTTCCTGGAGATACCTTCAATTCAAGTGCACAAAAACCTGAGCAACTTAATCTAACTTTGAATTTAGGTCTGCTTTTGAGAAGGAGGTTGAACAGAGAGACTTCCAGAGATTTATTCCAATCTGAATTATGGTACATTTCTCCTTATTTTACTAAGCTACCCAAGCCAAAAATTTTTGTCCCTCTAATAAAAAAAGAATCTCAAACTCATTATTATCTACCATCAAAATGGTAGAATATTTTCCTGTAAGTCAAGAATTTATAAAGAATGGGCTGTATTAAGTAAACATAAATGCTTGTAAAAAATTATATTACCCTGTTTGCAGGTTGATATAAACCAGAAGCTCAGTAGATGGAGACACTTCACACTGAAATGTATGTAATAAAGTCATGACAAAGGAAGATGTTTTACTACATGTAAAGTCAAAGTTAGCCTAGTATGGATGACACCTGCTCTGGCAGTGTGACATTTCCAACCTTGAAAAGGTGAATCTATTCCTAAATCACCAGGACCAAGATCATCTCTTGTATAACTAATTTTTGGTCAAGATTTCTGAATCTGAATGGATTCCCTGGAAACTTTTAAAGAAACAGTGGCTGCAGGAGCTAGGATGGTGTTCTAGTAGGTGGTTCCCACTGTGGAACACAATATGTGAGAAGAGCAGAGAAAGAATCAGTGAAGAAGAGAGTAAATCTAGTACCCCATGCTAGTAAAAAAGGGAGGACTGTGACCAGTGTTTGACCTTGAGGATAGATATTATGGATTAGAAAAGAGCAAAAATCCTCAGTGTTAGGTCCAGTCCTCTCTAGAGAAATCAATTATGCACAAGCTACAGACTGCTTTGTATTGAGTCTCTTCTGTATCTTACATATTGCCCACAAGATCCTATGATATAATTATTATCTTTTCTCTTTTTAAAATTTTAATCACAGAGTCTCTGAAATAACTTCAGGACTATATACCAGTCTGTCACTTCCATGTCATTGGAACATGAAACTGGAGGGTTTGTATCACGCTCTCTGGGAAGAAAAAGCATACAAAGCCTATTAGAGGACTTTCTGGGAGTTAAACCTGATAGTCTCATCCTAAGTGACTGCTAGATTGATTTCTGGATTGAGTTACTCCCAAAATTGTGTCTGGGTTTTTATCTTACACAGAGTGAGATGGAGTGGTCAAACACAGAGCCCAGGGTAAGCTGACAAACAATTACATATCCCCATAGGCACCTCCCCCTTGGTTTCCCTAAAACTTTTAACAGGACAGCCACGGGGTTCAGTGTTAAAGCCACTCCCTGGCCCTGTCTGCCAGAGTAGAGGTTTGTCTGTCAGACCCAGTGTGTCTGCAAAACAGACTGTAGACAAGAGATTTTTTTTCTTAGATGTTGATTTGGTCGCAGTAGAGTAGACAGTTGATTTTTGTTTCTATATACCCTTGCAATTGTGACATCTACTTTACAATTGGAACTAATAATTTATCTCTTTCTTTTGATTTAAGTATGATATCAAAATAACTGGCTGAGAGTCAGTGGTCCCACACCTCTTTCATTTAGCAAGACATTCCTTTAGACTGGCAACAGAGAAACTGTTGGGATAAATTGTTTGCTTAGGTTTCAGCAACTGTCCCAGTTTCCTAGGATAGCCAAAGGAAAAAGGACTGTATCCCCACAGCAGCTGCAAGAGCTGCTTTGAGAGTTTGCATTACTGTGCTGGTAGTGTGCAGGACAGAGGAAGCCTGTAGCAGCTCCTCACAGAGAATCCTCACAGACAATCCTCACAGTCTCTGGCTGAATTTTTCCCTCTTCACCAAAAATCAGTTAAAGTAGACCAGCACATTCACACTTGCAAAGATAAGGAAAGGAATTTGTGTGTTCCAGTCACAGCTAGAAAAGTTGTCTAGATCACAGCAAGGTAGTAGCTGCTGGTCCTGGATTTCCATGGGCAGCCTGTGTCCATGCTGCAGTCTGCAGACAGGCATCCTCCCAGAGAACCTTCAGATGAGTGGAGCATCCACGCTGCCCAGTGAAAGCTCCTCAAGCACAGGCTGCTCGTGCACAGCACTTGAGCTGGGTCTCCACGGGGACAGCACAGGGACACTGTGAGTGTAAAACATCACCTCTGTGTGTGTGTGTGTCTGTGGTGGGACGAGGTTTTAGCTCCAAGTGTACAAATTATGCTGAATAGAGCCCACCAGAGTGCTGATTTTATAACAGGATCATGAAAGTACCTATTGCCTGTTCTGGAGTCAGTCGAGTCTAGGGATGTTTTGAGCCTCCTGTGATAGTGTTGGAAGAATGTGAAGGCTCAAGGAAGGGAAGCCTGGCAGCTGTCTGCAGGGAACAACTTCTGGGACAAATGATCACCAGAATTACCCCAAACAATAGTAGTCCATCCAAAATAATCCAGGAGCAGCTTTGCTGTATGGTGCTCACACTTCCTGGAATCAGTTTGCCTCTTCCATGGTCATACCATTTATGTACCATGTAGTCCTGTGGTCACCTGATGAACACTTATGTAAGAGCAGAGATTCCTGTTCTTTGTTCCCAAGCCTATTACTTTGCATGTCATATTGCTACATGCCATTCCATCCTCAAACTCTTCTCCAGTTCTCTTTTATATCCTCAGATACTGTCAATATCCAAATCCTTTTCTGTATTAATGTTGCCTCTCAATTTTTCATCATCATCATCATCTTTCATTAGGATATGCACATTTTCCCATGACAATACACACTTCATGAAAATATTAAATTAGATCGATATGGACCAACACTGCTCCTGTAGGAAATTTGCCACATACTTCCCTCTAGTATATTATGACTGTTTTCAGCGCAAACTCCTGTGAACTGTGTTCTAACTATCCCCTTTTCACTTCTTATACATAACCTCCTCTTCATAAACTCATGATTCTCTGAGTGGAATAGCAAGTGAGTAAACAACATCCAAGTGGATTAAAGCTATTGCATTTCAAGAGAAAGATCCAGAGAAAATATTTTTGTCCTCAAAAAATCGTGTTGTCATCATATAATCTACTTCCGGTGAACACAAGCCATATTTTGTTCCATTTACCCCAGACATACTGGCAAAAAAGCAAGATCAGCTTTGCTACATAAGATCTGCTGCTTTCTTTACTGTTTCTCTTTTTGTTTATAAAGATATATGTTAAATCTACTATTTTAATTGGTTTTACAAGATCTTATTCATCTGAACATCCAGCAATTTTTAATTTACTCTACATTTTTTGGTCTCCAGGAAACTGTTCAGTCTGTTTTTGTGTTTCACTAGGAGTGTCTACTTTTTTTTCTGATATACTTTTGATGTGGTTAATTGTCCACCTTGATTCTGAACATTTTCATACCAGTTTCTCGTTAAAAAAATCATGCTATTTTTTGCAGCTTTGACTTCAGAAAAATCTAGTTCAAGCCTTCCCTTCTCTTAGGCACTTCAGTCCATCCTGCCTCAATATATAATTTTCTCAGCTTATGAAACTTTGCCCATTCAAGATCTTCACTGCATGTACAGATCATTTTTGTTAATCCTTCCATTTCATCACCAGTCTTTGCCAGAAAACAATGAGCTCCTTGGTGAATTCTCTTAGCCTGAAAGATTATGAGCTTTGTTAGTTCTGGCTGTGGTTTACATGTCCAGATGAATGAGTCTGAATTAAGTCGTTTTACCTGAGGCACCTGCCCTGCATTTGTTTGCAGAGAAGATGAATGCAGTGCCTCTGGCTTTCTTGTCCTACCTGCATGTATAGACATTTGTTTTAAAATACAAGATCCTGTGAAGGGAATCATGTAAATGACTCTGTCTGAGACAGTCAGTGCAGGTTGCTCTTTGAGTTCCTGAAGAGAAACAGATATTTTAAGGCTGCAAACCAGAAATAAATATTTCTAGTCCTTCCAATAACTAATTTTGCATAGAGAGGCGAGACATTTATCTCAGAAGTAGCTTCTACATGGCACATAACAGCTGTTAAAGGAAATTAATCAAAATGCTGGCCTGCTTTAACCAGTTGTTTCTGAAACAAACTATTGCACCCATTTTTGTGCTAATGAGGTTGTGGATTCTCTCTGCTACCTATTAACACTGCTGGAGAGGGGATACTGGTTACTGGGGCCTTTGATATGATACAGTGTGTCTCGTTCTTATTGCAGACATTTTTCAAGATAATTATGTCACTTACATTTTGGTTCACTGATAATTAATAGTAGTGAGATTCACTTGCTAGATAATAATTAGTATTATCCCTCAACAGTCTTTTATAAATTAAATACAAAAGACAATGCTTGCTGAAAATGAAGTGCTGGTCTGAATACCTGCCTTAAATTATACATTTGTCTAAAACCTTACTTTCACTTAATTTTGCATGGCCACAAAAAAGCTCCCAATTGCTTTCTTCATTCTCAGTCATTCTGATTAACCCTGTTTTCTTATATTCTTAGTTAAGCAGTCAAAAAAAATTTGGAAATTAAACAAGTATTCCTTCAAGGCAAGAATGGTTTTTCCTCTGATCATCCATACAAAAACTTACTACTGAAAATATTATTCTAAGAGGAAATAATGCAGTTAGGTATTGGTTTTTGTTTGGTTATTTAAGCATTAGGTCCAATTATCTTTTCTGCTAATGTATGCCCTGATTTGTCATTAATCAGATATGTAAAGTAATAAATTATTTCTGAAGATGTATGTCAACTTTTACTGTAAGGATAAAGAGAGCAGAGGAAACTGCACTGAACTATTAGATAGTAATGAAACACCTTGACATCTGAACCACTTTATGATACTCTTATATCTTCAGGCTGACATATAGAAGAACAATAATACCAATATTAAGCAGTATAAAAGTAGCAAGTGCTACTGACATTTTGACATAAGAAAGCTTCAGGTGATTTACAGACACTCAGTGCCAAAAGATTACCTGATTTCCACAAGCTCAGCTGAGGCAAAAGTCTGGTGGAGGTGAATTTGCCCAGCAGGTGATGTGCAGTGATGAAAGGAAGGAGGACCACTTCCATTTCAGAAACAGGAATTTCTGCAGCAGGAAAGTTGCTCACAGACTACTGAGCTGTACATTCATGATACTTTTCAGGTAATAATTTTTCATCAGTTCAAGCCCTTCTTATATTTTTGAATATTTTAGCAATATTCAGAACAGCATTTAGGTTGCAAAATTTGCAGGGGTGAGTATTTTAAAATAATAATTGGGTTTTTGTCACCAAAAATCTGTCTCCATTTTTCCACAATATTATAAGCTCACTGTTATCTGGTTTTCACTTGTGATGGGTAAGTCTTTGCATCCTTTCTAATTATTTATTAAAGAGAAAACATAAAACAGTTAGGTAAGAAAATAATGGATAGTAAGTATTGCTTGGGAAAAAATAGGCTCTCTTTTTATAAACACAAAGCTACATCCACGAGGAATACTCTAATAATTGTGATGAGCATTTCAAACCCCATTCCTTCAAAAAACATTTGGATTACAAGCACAATTTTACAAGGCAATTCATTGGAATTCAAAGGTTCATAAATGTCCCTTTCTGTAGCTTTTGGTATAAAACTGGCATGAACTTGAACATATACATGGAATGAAAGTAGTCAAAACAGATTAGATTTTATATTGGGTTGTATCAAAAAAGAGTTTAGCCTGAATTACCTGGCATTAACAAACAAAACTCAGAGCTATTTAATATAAATGTGCAGCAACTCTATTACACACATTACATGGTATTTGTCAGTAAGTGATCTTTGAAGATTAGCAGCTAGGGAACTTAACAATCAAATGCATTAAATTCAGCTGCCGAGTAACACAGTGACTCACAAGAACTTAGAACAAATTTAGGAGAAAAAATCCCAAGTAATTCCAGTTCGGTACGTGTGTGAGAAAGAGCAGACTTCTGCCCATTGTGGGTATGGTCTCCAGTACTAATCTGCAAAATAAAGTACCTGAAAATACCTTACAAGGCTCCTGGATAAGAACATAGGAGACTGAGAGGAAGGAAAATTAAAGTATTATATTATTTTTTTCCTCCTCTTTGGTTTTCTTCAGTCTTAAAATATAGTAGTAGTGCCCCAGGCCTTTGAGCATCCTGTCAATTATCTTGATTTTTAATGAAACCAAACAGTACAATCAGTTCTTGCTTTACTACCAAGTAGCTCTATGCATCTGTCTGCATGTTATTCCTCCCACCACTCTTCAAAGGGCATCTAACAAAACCAGGTGCTAACTGGGGGGCAGGAGGCAGCATCCCAAACTCTGCACAGAGAATACCCTCCCCACCCATCTCTTTCAGTTCTGCTGCACTTGAGCTAACACAGCATGTCTCCAGCTTGCATCTGAGGCTCTCTTAGGTATTCCACATAAAGATAGCCTAGGACATACTTGGCTCATGCTACTTTTAATTTATCTCACTATGCTAGTTTAGGAGAGTTTTACTGAAGCAGACTCATGTGGATTTACCCCTAGCTGCTTGAAGAAAGAAAATAATAATGGAATTCATAATTAGACAAATGCCAGTTTCATTACTTCTGACCTCCGTCTCTCAGTTCCAGATAAAAGAACAACTGCTCCATACTCTTAGATGAAAAACCATTTAGATCAAGGCTCGGCAAGAAGCCTTGGACAAACCTGATATATCTATTTAGAGCCATGACAGAGAAGAGCAATTTATCAACATCAGTAAATCCTGATGAATGCCAAGACACCGAGGCCTCCTAAATCAAATGAGGCCTTCAACCAGGTTTTGTCTAATAATTGGTTGCTGAAAGCTGAATGCGAGGTAGGACATAATTAATTGGATTCTCCCTCCTCACAGCATAGCAAAGCCCTAAAGTGCAGGCTGTGAAGGTTTAGGATGTCAAGCAGGAACAGGAAATTAACTTGCAGAAGATATAGGAATGGAATTCTCACCTTCTCCAGCAGGTAAGATCCTGTGAGACATGATTATTTTGGATTGACTTTTCCTAGGCCCAAAACTTATTTTGAAAGTGAGGAATTCTGCACTCCATCTGCTAATCCTGATTGTCCATTTTAGCCCAAATACTGCAAAATTTTTATATCTACTTGGCAGACATGAAAAATCCATATTTGGTTTAGGTACTATATGAAAATTAATTCCACCATAACAACCTACTGATCTAGAGATTAAAGGAACAATTTGGGGCTTATTAAATGAATCGATGCACTATTTTAGCTTGTGAAACAAACCAAACCTTGCTCTGCCAGGGAACAAATGTCATTTTCCTTGACCATGGATATATGTAATGTTGGGCAAGTCATTTACACTTCCTTTCTGTTCCCTTTCCTTAAATGCCTGACTGCAATGAATTTATGGACAATATATTTGTTAAAAACTGTGACTATGCTGTAAGAGTGGACCTATGTAAGAATCTTCCAAATAGAACAGTGACACTTTTGTTTCTCTCACATTTAACCAGTGTACAGAGCATGTGGATGAACCTCCAGGACCTGTGGCATCCAGCAGGGAGCAGGAAAAAGTGAATAGGGGAGAATCATCTTTACATTCCTGATGTTTCCTTGAGACATAGATAGTATGAGAAAAGAAAATGCTGGGGTCTGCACCTGATGTGTTTGGGTTTTGCCATCAGGATAAACATATTACACACATCTAGAGGAAGAATTCAGAGAAATAAGTGAGCTTGTTTTCTCTCATATCACTTTCTCCTCTGCAGAGGGAAATGGAATCCTAAGAAACTCATTTTCCTTTAATTTGCCAGAAGACAGCTTTGCCTGAGAAACAAGCTTTCAAGCTAGAAGTCAGACCAGCTCTAATATTCACCCACGAGTAATCCCCTGTAAGGATTATACATTTTAAAGGAGAAAGGTGTGTATTCTGTGATGATCCTTTTACTTCTCAGCATTTTTCACAGTTCTTCTGTCAAAAAGTACTGCTTCTTTGAGAACCCAGTCCTCCTGTAAATGTGCTGGTGACCAAGATTGTTGATGCTTTTTGAAACCCACTGGTAAAAATCCCCAAATCTCAGAAAAACTGAATCCCAAGCATCCAAGGCAATGATAGCCAAGATGCAGCTTATGTAGCTTTGCTATCTAAAATGGAGAAGTTCCAGTTGCAAGATTGTTAGTAAGATAGTTACTCTCACTTTTCAAAGCAGTCATCTTAGGGAAAAAAAAAAAAAAAAGAGGTGATGGAGAGTCAATACAGTCAAACCCTAATGAATGTTGAATTTCCACTGACTTGTGCCAGCATGTTGCTTGTGCCAGAAAAATGGCAGAAGATGATGTACAGCACAATTAGTGCCTAGCTAGTGGAAGAAAAGAGGGATTAAAAGAAAATTTAGGGAAAGAGTAATGTGTTTCTTATTTTGCACACAAGAAAAGCCCATGGAACCTGGGTCTTGTAGCCACATATAAAGTCACTCAAAATTCGTGTATCATTGGCTGCTACTGTCAATAACAAGTGGGACTGCTACTGATATTTCTGCAACCAGAGTCTGTGCTGTGAGAGGACACTGACATCTTGCCATCGTGGCCTAAGTGAAACTTAGGAGGAGTCTGTCCCCTCTGAGTGGGGAACTCCCCAAAAAGTGTTTGGAGCTCAGCATTGTGGGTTCCCCTCCATGATTTACATTCCCCTTTTCTGGGCTCAGTCAGTTCTACAAGGCAAAAATGAACACTTCATAGGTTGAGTAAAACCCTCTTGAAAGATTGACTATTACAACTACTCTGTGTTCAAGTTCATAGTAAGGAGTTGCACAAGGGGCCTCATACCAAAACACTGCCACACGTTTCTACTCTAGACAAACGTGTGCCCTGTGAGATCCCACTCAGGAATTTGAACTATCTGGGTGGAGGGCTTATACAGAGTTTCTGTGAGTATTCTTGCGGGTGTGTGTGGGTGGGAAGGAGAGAAAGAAAAAGCAAGATGGAAAGAGAAAGGAAGGGGGAAGAAGCAGGAAAAGAACAGAGAGAATATCTTAACTTTTTTGGTTTTGGTTTTGGTTTTGGTTTTGTTTTTGTTTTGTTTTTTAAAGTAGATGTGAGTTTGCTTTGGTTGTGCTCCAAGCAGGCACAACTTCTTGTGCCCACGCTATCAGCAAAGGCTTAGTAGCTCAGGCTTACTAACCATGGCTACACTGTTTATGGTTTGGAGCTGACTCATACTCATCCAGAGTAAAGGCTGACAACAGTGCAGTTAAAACCATAAGAGACCTGAAAAACAATTTCAGACACAGGCAGAATAAGCTAGTTGTGTCTACTTGGAGAAGTGTAAAGATCTCAGACTTTCAGCAGGGCTGAAATATTGACCATAAAAGTTTAAATTAATCTTAGCACTGAGCTACAGGAATTAGTCTTGCAGTTCTTGTCCTTCAATCCAATAACTTAGCTGTATTTACATTCTGGCAAAACTTCTCTCCTTAGTTTTGAAACTGGAGCACACTCTTCAGTTATCTGCTCCATAAGTGATCTAATCCTTATTATTAACTGGTTTTGTTGACTTCAGCTTTCAGCCATGAGATTGTGTTAGTCTAATTTTTCTGTTCTCTGACATTTCATCCATATTGTGTGACTTTGGCTAAATCCAACTGATGTGCATCAAATAAAATACTGATACATCCATAGAAAAGGGGAAAAAAATCAATTATTTCAGACCTCAAACTTAGATATGTCCAAGTCTAAAATGAAACAAATCTTTCAGCTTTCTTCTGAAAGTGTATGTGAATCTCAGCACCTATGTCACATCTGCACCAGCTGAATTAGTAAAATCACAATATTTCTCAATCTCTCCAAGTCAAAAGAGGGAACATAGTCAGGAAGCCTAGCTGGGATCTGAGCTTTGACAATTTCTGCCTTTTATAAGATATATTCAGTGAAGAAAATTCATAAAGAATCCTTGGAGCAGAAACTAAAAGCCTAGATCTCCCCCCTCCTGGATAAAGAACCTAAGGCTCTGAAGCCTAGAATCACATCTTTTCCACTGGGTGGAACTCAAAGGCATTTTTTATTTCTTTTTTGCTGATAAATTACTGGCAGCTGCAACTCCAACAGGTGGTAGATGTTCAGAAAATATAGCTAAAAGACCATTGATTTCAAGTTTGGCAATCAGCTCCTGTTCTTAAGAAGGCATTTCTGCCACATGTCCTGAAGAGAGGAGACATCCCTCTCAAAATGCTGAGTGCCTAAGTGCCAGAGCACAGCTGGAATTACCATCAGCGCTGGTTAGGTGTAGGCAAGCCAAAACAGTAGAGCAAGCTGGCTGTAACTCCTAGTGCTACCTTCCTCTGGCCACACACAGCACAGGAACCTGACATGACTCCACCCAAAAATTTCATAAGTCCTGAACAAGATAAAGGGATTGCAACTCTCAGTGCTGTGATGTTCACTTACAGATACAGATGCAAGCTCTCAAGAAAAATACCGATTTCTCAGTGATGTTGGTTGTATTGCTTTTGTCCTGAAAATATGCATCATTTCAAGGGCAAACACTACAGATCTTTCCATGTCTTGATATGTCTTATGAATGTCTCTGAACTCTACACTGCAACAACCTTCTCCAAGGACCAAAGGATAATAATCCCGTATCTTGTGCTTTGAAAATTTGAGCGTAAATATTTCTATGAGAAGTGTGGCTTTTCCCTTAGTTTTAATAAGAATAGGATTTCATTCTTCACATGCATCTCTTCTCCATGTCTCGCAGTGTAATGGTCAAACCTGGCAATGTTTTTAGTCAATGATGGAGAGCCTGTCTATGTGTTCCCCACATAATGAGGAGTGTTACATTGGGCTAACAAGCAGAGCTGACTGAAAACTGGTTGCTTCCTGCTGAAGCATGGAGGATATGCTGTGTGTTACACCATTGTTCAGGCACACTGATTCTACAACAGAGGTATTACCTCTGCATTACAAGCTAACAGAGATAATAGCAAATTTCTTTTTCATAATCTAGCTGCATACATAGCTGTAGATAAGGTATTTAAAGGGAAAAAAAGAAGCAGACAAAGCTGCAGAGGTGGGCTTAAAGCATGACCCCAATAATTTCCTTTCCAAGACAAACTTTCAGTTAAGAAGCCAGAGAAACCTTAAATCAAAAATGCAACTTTTTAGCATATATCTTATTCTGTATCTAAAGCACAATATCCTCATCTGCAACATGTATTACAATAACATACTACAATATATGTGAGATAATGTATATTACTTTACATTTTCTATTACATGTAGTACATTTTGTACAGATGTGCATTTATAAATAATTGTATGCTTAAATATAAAGTCAAGTTTACATCCTAATGTAAGGAAAGTTTTAAAGATAAATGGCACTCAGTATAGCTGAACAATCTCACCTCCCCTCCCTTTCAAATACATGTCTCTGGCATATGGAGGTACTATAGCAAAACACTGAGGCAGCTTGACTTTACAAAGTGCAATGTCGAAGTGCTTTCAGAATCCATTAGCATACTGCACTCCAGCAGCTTTGATTTCATCTTACAAGAGTTAAGAAGAAATTCACTTAATCAGTACAGCTAGGCTCAGTTTACCAACTTCTTTTAATACTTTAACATCTTTGTTGGAAGCTGCACTGTGAACCTTCAAAATCAATCATCACAACTTCTGCTGGCAATTAGGATTAAGGAAATTAAACCCAGGAGACACACTAGTTGTACATACAAAGCTGATCCCCATGGGGGAGATTGCTTCACCTACTAGAGCATGCCAGAAACATCTCTTAAGGCTTTACATCATCACCACACTGGAAAAAAACCCCAGTTCTATGAAGTGGCAGTATGATATATGTTGATATATGTTGTAGGCCTCTGTAATTTTCATTTAGAGAGCTCTGACTTTAGCATTGCTAAATCAGTAAAGCCCATACCAGGTACATTGCTTCAGCTGTAGTACCTGTTTGTTAAACAAAAATGAACAAACAAAAAGAGATCATCAGTCAGCTCCAGATAACTCTCCTCACTAAAGTTCTCCAGAGTTTAAATTCCAGATGTCTAAATTAGCAACTACAGGATCCCTTCAGCTCGCCACTGGAAGCACTTGTTGCTGTATTTGCTGTCTTTCACTCTTTCACTCTGTTCCCCTAGGATAACAATGCCTGTGATAGATAATAGTTTAGCATTTGGGGACTAGAAAAAGCAATATGAATTTTCAGGAAGAGTGGGTTCTTTTCAGTTCTAGTTTAGTTTAGTTAGTCTCAAGGCCTTTACAGAATGAATCAGGCAGATTTGAAAACATTTTAAGTATTATTCATATTTTCAAATGGTTTATGTCTTTGCAGTTGTCAGGGAAAAGATTTATTGAAGGGCTTGGCTTTGGCCTCCCTTTGCTTCTATCAAAGGTAATGGTTTCAATGTTTTCAATGGCAGCAGATAGCTGACATCAAATCTTTGGGACATCCCACCAGTGATGTCTCCTGGGACTGAAGACAATGCTTGATGTAAAGTTTTCTGGGTTTGGGGGATGGTGGTGCTTGTTTCACTTTTGTTTGGTTTTACTTATCTCAGGGTGTTAGGAGCGACATCATAGAAAAAGGATGGACTAATAATATTCTTATATATGGTTTTACTAGAAGGGATAATTATAGGACTAATTCAGGAAAAAAGAAATCTGTATGTAACTAAAAAAACTAAAGAATGTGTGCAAGCATGCTATAAAGAAAAGAGGCTTGTAAAGACAGCCTTATCTAAAATGCTGAAATTGTTATAAATATATCTGATTAAACTTTACCATGCCTGCATGCATATACAGGTTTTTTTGTGTAGGGTTTTTTTTAATAGTGACAAAATTTCACCACAAAAGCTTTTTCAGTGCAATGACTGTGTACTCTTTTACTATACAGAGCCATGCATTCCTGCAGTAGTGGTTTTCAATGATGATTCTAAGGCAGCACTATTGAAATTTATTTTTTAAAAAATTAATGTTTAGAAGCTGCAATTTATAAACTCCATAAAATTATCCATTATCTTTATTTCCTGTGTTTCGTTAGCTGTTCCTTGAGTGCTATGACTAGATTTTGATATATCAACAAACATAATTTATGACATAATTTGTGTCTGGTTGATATGTTTACTTACAGGTTAATATGTTTACTTACTACATTATATAGCAGTTGATTTAGGATTTCCCGTTCAAATTACCCAGTCTATTTAGAAGCCTTATTTGACAACGTTTCCCATTGCATTGTCTTTTTCTTCCTGTCAGATGAATCCATAATTTATTGATATATTTTTCATTAAATAAACATAAAAACTGATGAGCACAGTTAGCCCAGGAAAACACATGCAAGGAAAATGGAAGTACTTATTATATATTTACACTACTTCCTTGCTACAAAATAACCAGTAAAGTAACCTCTACATCCCTAGTGCAGCCTTACAAAAGACTGATTCATATTTAACATCTAACAGCAGATTCTTACCCAGAAGCAGATACAGCATCAGTGTAAAGGAAAGAAAAAAGAAATTTCATTGCTGCAAACTCAGGAGCTCTGAGCCAGACCGGTGCAGCTGCAGCTTGTGCTCTTTTGCATTCTCTCCACTTTTTTAGTTTGAGGCAGATGAACTGATTGCAGAGAAACTCTAAGCAAAGAGTGAAGAGAGCTAATAATAGGGGGTGCAGAGAAACCGCTTGTTTTGTTTAGCTGGTCCGGAATTTCAACACAACTTTAGGAGCATTGACTTGAGCTGTTCAAACTGTCATTAAATGACAAGCTCAGAAAACATTGTTCCTGTATTGTGGCAGCATTTTGACATTAGTCAAGGTGGACTCTTCCCATTTTCAAATAAGATTAAGTTTATACAGTGTCTGTACAAAAAAAACCCCAAAACCTTACATTTTAGGAACATAAATAAATGTATACATACCACATTTAGAAAAAAATTTAACAGCTATTAAATTTTAGCTGATCTAATTTGGCTTTTTCTAGTAGTAGTCCCTACATTTTAATTCTTACAGATTATTGACAGCAGGGTTTAATGCTGAGGGACAGAAACAATTCACTAGTTTGATTTTTTTTTCTCATTGTATGTTAAGAGAGGACGTACCATTAACCTAAAATTGTCTTAAAATTGCTTAAGTTTAAAGTTAAAAAAAACCCCTTTTCCCTATTTTTGTCAATCAGATGTAGTATTTCAGAGAACTGTGATGGAAATCAGAAGAACAATCATCTAGATTTATGAATCACTTTCTTCTATTTATGTGGGTTTGACAATTTCAGAGGGTGATTCAGAACCTTAGCAGGATTAAGTATGTCTCGCAGCCACCCAACACTTTCCATGGATGAAAGAGGATGCTGGGGATGCTGCTTTTCTGTGTACACACAGCTACGTCTGGCTGTAGCTAGGCTACCAGAGGTAGGGAACCCTTAGCTGCTCCTTACCACCCCCACCACAGATTTCCACCTCCCAGGTTCTGCCAGTGTAACTTGTCTGGTTGCTCCCCAGCCTGTGTTGAAATGAGCCAGGCCCACTCACTTTCGGTGACAGGTCTTTGCAGGTCCATTTTGGCTTGCCCAAACTGAAATAGAGAGAGACTTCTTGAAAGACTGGGCCAGCAGAATTGGGGACAGCACTTTTCAGAGGATTTTTATGGTCAAGGGGATGGAGGAGTCCCTTGACCTAGCAAAGCTGCCATTGAAATGGGGCAGCACTGCAGGTGCCTTCTTGTCTGACGGAGAGAAGGCAGGACAAGTGTTGTGCTCCAAAAGTGCAGCCAGTTCCAGCAGAAGCTAAATGAGATCTACTGCCCCAGCTACAGATTACTGCCCTGCCTCATTAACTGGAGATCAGCATTTCCCAAACTCCACACTGCACCTGTGATTGCTCTTAGCCTCAGTTTTTAAAGTGGTTTGACTAATTAAATACCTCCAAATACTTGTGTTTCCAACCTAACCCGCTTTCGTAAGTAGTGAACTAGGGTGTGGCCACATAAATTGATATATTGGTAGACCTGACAGGGATCTCTAGTTTCACTTGGTTTAGTGGTAGATGAAGCAACACCTGAGACCTTTGTTTAAGCCTTCTGAAGAGCAATCATGTGTTCTTCTGCCTGGTTGGTATAAATCCCCACATAAAAATCACTTCAGAGTGCTTCTCTTTTCTAATTTTTTTAGCTACTTCATTCTAGAAGTACTTGGACAAGCTAGGAATAAATGTGGAAAGCAGTGTATTCCAGGTAAGTTTCCTGCATTCATAAACCAAATACTAACATCACACTGGAAACATGAACATATACTTTTAAGAAAGGGCTGACATAGAACTGAAGACAGGGCTACTGCAAGTGGAATTACTCTACAGGATGTTTAGAATGATAGAATCACTTCTCCGGAACTCTTGTGTAACTGAAACAAGCCTCTTTCTCTGTCCTCATAGATGAATTCAAGGTTTACTACTTTTATCTCAAAAGGTGGAATCTTTCTTGGACCAGCTTTTGTATGCAAGGAAAACAGCAGGTAAGACTTTAAACAAGGGAGAGAAAAACACACATTGTGAGAATGATATTTGTCTCAGCTTAATGTTCATATTAGTACTTAGAATGCCTTGGCTGGTGGTGCTGCTGAAGCTGGGACAGATGAAGGCCTTTGCTCTTGCATGCAAACCAATGAACTTGTATATAATAGGCAATAAGTTGCCTCATGGAATTACGTAATAGAGCAAGAGAGCTTGAATACTGCTGCATCAAGGCCTAACAGACTTGTTAACCACTAGAACTCAGATTCTCTGATGAAATTCCACCTGAATGTAAAAAACCCACTTATTGTGAGGGTGGTCAGACACTGGAACAGGTTGCAAAGGGAGGCTGTGGAGTCTTCATCCCTGAAGGTATCCCAAATCCAACTGGACACAGCTCTAAGCAACCTGCAGTATCTGACCCTGCTTTCAACAGAGGGTTGGACTAAACAATCTGCAGAGATCCCTTTCCACTTCAACCATTTTGTGGCCTTAAAAGTTCTGTGAGTCTGTGATCCTGAATGTTAACAACTCATCAGCTGATCACAGCATGAAAGTGTCCAAAGTAGTCCAAGGTCTGTGGTGTATATGGTGTTACTTCAGACTTCATTGATCTGATTCCTCTTGACTTGTATGGAAATTGTGTATACCAGATTCTCTGTTTCTGCTAATACTCAGGAGAAATTATTGGCAAAAAAAAAAAAAATTAGATTTCTAAATTTAACTGTCTTTCTAATACATGTGTGAAACTGATTGCATTTTTATTGATTAGTACAGTAGAAAAGTTGTCTCTGTTTTCTGTTTTGTAGTAACTAGCTACTAAATATCTGTTTTCTGCTATTCCCTGAAGTCTTTGTGCAGAGGACAAGTGAATGAAAGTTCAAGAGGTTTAAAATGTGGTTGTAGTGCTTCAAGGTAGTAGAGATGTCCTCTAAACAGTGGTAGAAGCAGCTTTGCTGAATCCTGTGAGACGTTCCAAAAGCTTGATAGCTTGAAAAACATCATGATCGTAGTGGGAGTGCTTGAACATTTTTCTTATTTGAAGATAAAATGTAAAGCTGTTCTGAAATTTATTTTAAATGGTTTATGTGAGTTTCTTCCTACCAATTGAACTGCATTACAGGTTTCTTTTCAAAGGTAACTGTCATAGATTATTTTTGCTTGCAAATAACAATTCTTAAGTAACAGAAATTTCTACACAGCACCAGAATTGATAATCATAATAAAATAGTTACCAGACTTCAGACTGCCTGTGTTTGAAAAAGTAGAACAAGAAGTGTTTTGAGACTGCTTAGTTTATATATCTGTAGCCCCTTACCATCACCATTTGGAATTATTTGCCTACAGCCACATACTCACAAGGAACTGATTTCCATAATGCCTCTTTTGACAGTTCCAAGGCTATATTTCAGGGTGGTTCTGTAGAGCAACCAGCATACCCTGGACACAAAATGTGATGTAGGGCTACATTACTTTGATCTGTGTCCTTCCTAAATGTTGTTATAGAAAAGTGGTGTGTGTTATAGTTGCATCCCCTAATTACTTAAAAATAGAAACAGTTGTGAAGTTAAGCTATAAACTAATTTCTATGACAACCAAAAGTATGATCAACACATGGTTTTTCTAGCACAGCCTACATCTGTGGTACAGGAGTTTTCACCACATATTGGAAAGGAGCATTTTTGCCTTTTTCCTCTGAAATCCTACAGATCAGTGGTTCTCTTGTTAGTATCAGAGCTTTTCAGACAAGAGGCATCTTTCAACACCAGCGGGACAAGTATGATGGAAAAAGACAACAGCTATAGAAAGATAAAGCTACCAGATAATTCCTGTGCTTTTTAACTGAAAGCTGTAGCAGCAGGCCAGCCAGCCTGGACATAAATTGTGTTACAGAGAAAGTGTCACACAGACACAAAGGGATGAATATATGGGTAACAGAAAAACAACTTGCTGCTATTCTTAGGTTTCTGGGAATTTCACCTACAACCTACTACCATCCAGAGATCTGATAGGACTTGGAAGTGACAGAAAGCAAACAGAAAAGAAATTGTATTGATACAGAAAATACTGAAGGAGTGAAGAAAGAGACCAACTGGACTCTGCTACCCATCAGCAACTTTCCTTGAATGATTTCACCCTGAGGTACAATGTTTCCATTGATCCTGAATTTGGTTCAGGTGAGGAAAAAGGGCGTCTGCAAATAAGTTATTGGCTCTACCAGTTCTTTCTCTTGCTGTCTCACTGCTAAAATTTTGCTTTTCTTTTGTACTGCTCATTAGTTGTAGATAACTATAAATAAAGTGTCAACTGGATTGCTTCTTTCCTTCCTATAAATCCGGGGAAAATTACCTCTTCCAGTCTACTGGACTTCCTCTCTGCCTGTTACCAGGCTCCTACTGCTCTCATGGAATTGTTGTTGCCGTCTCCTAGCTGCAAATTTAAAGAAACTGGAGTGACTGTTGAAATAGGGTGAGGACAGTTTTAGAACTGAGCTTATGCATATGCAAGGAAAGAACCAGCAAAGGGTGCCTGGGAAGATTATGGAATCTGTGTTTGCAGAGACATTCTGAACTTGACAAAGTCTTCAGCTGCCTGCTTTGATGGAGCAGAGGATTTTATTTGATGACCTCCTGAGATTCCTTTCAACCTGAATTATCCTGCAAGTCTAAAAGTAGGGAGACAAATGGAGAAGGAATATAATCAAATGAGAAAGGTAGCAATAGAACTAATTAAAAAAAAATCTAATTCCCCCCCCAAGTTATTTTGGTTTGGAATGAGATGTAGAACTAATCCAAACTTTTTGGATGGCATAAGAATAAATCACTGCACATGTGCATAATGCTCCTGTGGATGACATTTCATCTGTATTAATAGAGGGCTAACTTTGTTTTCTCCTTCTGAATGGATAGTACACAGTGAAGCTGTAATAAGTTGTCCCATCATCCATTAAAGATTGAAGACACCTGGGAAAAATGCTGGCGAACAGGTGAGAAAAGAAACAGGAAAAGTTAAGCAATTCTGACCTGTTTCTTTCCTATGTTACTCAATACCCAGGCAACATACTATGTAAGGTGGGCCTGAATTTCTGATTAACACAGGCATCTCCTGTTAAAGGCCATATTTCCAGTCTTTCCATGTGGTACAACACCACTTTGTACAAACTGTTTAAGTGTACATGAATAGCATGTAAAAAAGTGGGTGTGACTCCCTAATTTGGTGGTTTACACATGTAACTGGGAGCAAACCCAGCTGAGTTTCTGCCCTGGTGAATTATTAGTATAAATTATTTAATTAGTACAAATTGTTTAAGCTCAACAAAGCTTTTGAAACCATATCAAGAGTAGAATCTAACCTCTCGTGCTCCAGAGATAACTGTAGTTTGTTGTCAAAATAATGTTGTGGGAGAACAAGAGCTATGAGTTCAAATGCCCCCAGGTAAAGAGGGAAAATGAGGCCTATGGCTGCTGTGTGATGCTCCATGCACATCCTAACCAGAGCTCTTGGCTAAAAGGCAGATGGCCAACCCCTTGGAAAACCTTTATTTTTCGTTCTGCTTCTTCTGCGGGTACTTGAGAGGGATTGCTTAGTTTCAAGCTGTTAACAACTCAATCACTTTTATTTTTCTCATTAAAACTAAAAGGAAAAAAAAAAAAAGGTAGGTGGCATTTGAACTTCAAATGAAGAATTGATTACCCCACCTTGTAAAGGAGTGTTTCTTTCAGCGGCACTGGTTTGTCTTGCTAGTGATTTATCAGGGCAACGTAATGAAGAGACCTGATAGAACAGCACGCTTGCATCTAGAGGATGAATGGATTTACACGGCAAAACAAACCCCCGGGTTGAAAAACGCAGAATAGTAGCGATGGAGAAAGGCTGCGGCTGATTTCAGTCGAGGAGGCGAAACCGGAACATAGGAGAAAACGAAGGTACATTTAAACGGGCTGAAATAATGCACCTGTACGAGGACCACTGCAGAGGTTTGCCAGCGGATGCCGTTCGCCGCTCACCGCACGCAACTTGCCCGACGCGCCCAGACCTCCGCCTGTGTTCGCCTTCCCGACGGCTGATGGAGACTCCCGGGCCCGGCGGATCCCGCGCTGCTGCCGGGGCTTCTTTCGGTCGCTTTACTTTGGCGGCCCGGAGCAGGGACATTATGCCGAAGAGAAAGGTGAGGCGCCCCGGGTGTGCGGCGGGGCCTGCCTCCCCGGGTGG
>VWYP01003573.1:80566-104561 GCA_013400435.1 Pycnonotus jocosus
TTTTTTTGTTTTTTTTTTTTTTGTTTTTTTTTTTTTTTGAGTAGCAGCATGCATAGTTTTTTTCCTCTTCCAGGATTAGACTCTTGGTGGAAAAAAGAAATGAAACTGTGTTGTAGGAAAAATACCTGGTTTTTAAAAAGCATTTATTAGGGGGAATTAATTTTACTTGCAAAGCTAATTCACATTGGCTTGGCAGTGAGCACTATTCTATCCACTGAAAACAGATCAAAGAACTAGCTGTAAACAAAGGTTAATGATAAGATGCTGGAGGAGCTAAATGAGGAAACAATAGTTAGAAGGCTATTGCAGGAGTTGGTGTTAAATTAGTCAACTTATAGTCTTCATTAATCTAAACCAAGAAATAAATAGCATTTTAATTACATTTATGAACTAGCTAAAAATTCAGAGCTGCTGAGGATAAATAATTAGAAGATATAGCATGTATGGGGAAACCATTCATGACATTAAATTTAGTCTAATGCATAATTCTACTCAAAAAGAAATGAGAGGTAGGAAAATTTTAGGAAAAGAGTGCAGTAAACCCCGAAAAAGACTTTGGAATTGAGACATCTGCTCCTCTTGCAACGTGCTTATTTTTTACAAGCTTTTACCTTATTTTAGTTGGTGAAAAAGATTGTAGGAGGAATGACCAAAAGCATTACATCATGGAAATTGCAGCTGCAAGAGTGAGCCAGGAAATCTATGGGCAAATCCCCTTGCAGGCAGTGTATCAAGATGTGGCTGCACCAAACAGCTTGCAAAGAAGGGAGGAAATGCTATTTGAATGCTCGTGTGCTAGGACAGTTAAGACTTTCTGCCTTTCTAATTTCTAACTTCTTAATGTGGTAGTTAGAATTAAATTTGCATCTGCTTTTTTTTGTTTGTTTTGTTTTCACATGGGTATGAAAGGACTAATTTCTCTCCCATCAGAGCCAAGGTATTGAATTTCGGCTTGTAATAATATCCGTCAGAGAATGAACCATCTATTTAATTTTATACCGACCTTCTACTGATTGTTACTTCTCACATACTTGTATTCTGATTTTTCAGGCTTTTAAATGTACCTCTGTAAAATAAATCCAATCATCATAGTGCAAACAAAATATTTATCCAGGAGCTGGACATTGCATGTTCAAATGTGTGTCTTTGGATCTCTCAAAAGACATCAGTGCCTTCACTGCTTTGGGCTACTGTGCTTTTCTTATATACTGCTTATATTTTGGGGTTTTGGTTTAAAAAGATAAAGGTGATAAAAAAATTAAGAAGATAAAAAATAAATATAAAAAATAAGAAGATAAAAAATGTTTCTTTTGTAGTGCATCTCTACCAAGTAGCCTTGCCTTTAGAAGAGTAGAAACAGGAAACTGACCTGCATTTTCTATTAAATGTTTACTTAAAACAGTTGTCTAGTTTTCTGTTTTCAACCTAACAGTTCTGTAATGATGTTGGCATTGCAGATACTGCAGTATTGCTTTGATGTGTGGAAACACTGGTTCTTATATATACTTTGCAGCTGGTGAAAGAGCTGTGTATACAAACAAGCTCAATTTTAATATTCTTTCAAGGGTTTTTTAACATTCTCTACCGTCTAGTAATATTCCTTTGTTTTTTCCAATCCAGTCAAAGCAATTTTCTAGGTTGCTCTTAAAAATAGCTGGAGTAAAAGCAAGTGGAAAAATTAAAGCCCATTGCTGATAGACAGTCTTATGGTTTGAAAGTTATGCATCTGTGACAGATCTTGCAAAGCTTAGCTACAGCTTAAGTTGCAATCTTATTGCCAATATTTAGTGCTAATTGCGATGTGACACAATACGTGGTCATCTGAACCTAAAACTTGCTGGTAGTTCAAATGTCAAAAGCGTATTTAGAGATAGCCAGTCAACTTCTTTCCTTGTGTGTACCTCTGTGAGGAAAAAAAAAAAATCACTGTTGTCTATGTCTTTATTTGCTCTTTTTTTGTTTTGTCTCTTGTAGGCATCCCTACAGTATCACACACAGCAGGCCTGTAGGGACTACTTTATGAATTTAATACAGGCATATGATGGAGTACATCTGAAGAATTACTGGGGCTGGAGTGCTGCCCTTGTCAAGTGATTCAGTGCTTGCACTGGTCTCTGATTTTGCAGCACAGAACTTGCAGTGTGGGTATCCCTGCTCCTGACTGGTTGAGGATGCACAGCACAGTGTTCAGGGTGCATTTTAATGTGGCTGGGGTGTCATGTGAGATATGGTGAGCCATTGCATTACGTCATGGGCAAAAACGTGCCAAGGGGAGGGGTTGCTTAGTACATTTTGTTGCTTTGAAACCAGAGGTTTTTCAGTAGTTTGTCACTAGGACAAAAAATGGGGGAAAGGTTCCTGTGGAAGAGTTAAGAGCAAAGGCTTTAAGGTTTTCATGGTATCTACATAAAAGTCCTGTGACTCCAGATAGTAGTGCAGACAGTCTCTGCTTGTGGCATGCCAAGTTCTTTGGGAACTATGCTTGGCGCAAATCCATTTGTGTATAAATCTCTTTTCCCCAGGGAGAGGAGAAAGTATTGCAAAAACTGGTATGAAGAACCGCATCAGCTGGGACTCATCAGAACTCATAGAGGGGAAAACAAGTTTCTGTTCCTCTTTTAACAAATATATTGTAGCCATATCTGACATCTATTTTCTTTTTTTTTGTGTGTGTGTGTGTCTATCAGCTGCAATAGATGGAGTAGATGGAGTCCCAGGCTGCCTGCAGCTGCCCCATGTCACTGCATTCTTGTCTGTTGCACTGACTGAATTGTTTGTGCAGCTGTGCAGTAAAATGATTCTGCTGAAGCAGGAAAGACTATATATCGCTAATTTGTCTGTATATTATAATGTTTATGCGTTTGTTTACGCAGGAGGCTATTTTCCAGGTGGACCAGTTACCTTACTCATGACATGGCTTCCCACACAGCTCTGCCAGTGTACTGGGGAGCCAAGGCTGGGAGGATGAGCACAGCTGCCAAACACCTGGACTTGCAGTGATTGCAGAGAGGAGGGAGCGGGTCAGAAATGGAAATGAGAGCATGTCAGAACCCCTTGCTGCTTATTCACACTTCTGAAATTACTGTTATTCTCCATGTCCCCCGATGGAGAAAAGTTATGTGGCCTTCAGAATTGCTGTTGGATTTTCTAACTTGAGAGGGAATGCTGGGCTAATTAATTATCTAACTTAGTTGAAGTATATTGTGTAATATATCACAGTAGTTAGTATACAGAGGTTGTGGTTGCATTAAGAGTATTTTAATAAGATTTTTCACCCTGTGGTTAGCCTCATGAGCAGGGTTTTTTTAATCTATTGTCTAGCAGTAGTATTGGCATCTAAAATCAGACTGTCCTATCAGAAATGTGGGAGACTTCTATTTCATAAGTGCTAAAGAGAATGGGGTAGATTACTGTGTGTTAACTGTGCAGTATTGCAGGTGCTGAGTTAGCTCCTGTGCAATCCCTGCAAGGCTGTTGGCATGTGTCAATGCCATCTTGGGATAATTTAGCCCTCTCTCAGAGCTCTATGATTCCTAAAAGTGAAGCAGGGTAAAACAGCCTGATTGTGGAGTGTCAGTCAACTTTGTTTAGCTTATGATGAGCTTTTTAGCTTGACTTCCAAAGGAAAGGGGTCATGCCATCTTTCTGTCCTTACCCCTGTAAATCTAAAATCTCTTGACCACTGGAGGAAAAATTTTAAAATCTCAGAGAACTTCCATATAAAGAGGTTCTGCCCAGGACAGGAAGGATGCTATCTGAGTTCCCTCTCGGGGAAAGGGTGCAGCACAAGTTTGTTAGAAATGTGAAAATTTATATGGGAGAAACAGATCTTAGGAACTCATGGACATCAGAAAAGCTATACCCAGAGCATATCCTGTATTGTGAGTCAAAGAGGAAAGTTGTAGGACACAGGACTTTGTTGCTGACAGGAATTATGGAATAGCTTGTTTTTGTTTTCTCTCTGACTTCTGATGTGAGGCTCCCAGCATCACAACATCGAGCTGTAGTAACTCCTTGGTAACCAAACTGAAAGACTTAGAAATGCAAACCTGAAACGATCCTGCAGGTGACTGGTGAGGCTGCAGTTGCATCGGGAAGAGTCGGGCTCCATTTTGGATGCCTGCCTGTTGCTATTCTGAGTTGCTCTACGCTGTGCGATGCTGCTTAACTTCCTGCTGTTTTCAAGCTACTTACATGATCAGTCCTCGGCTTTTTTTTTTTTTTTAAGCAGCTGCTCTTGTGGCATGCTTCCTTTCTGTCGGGAGAGTGCACGGTAACAAAGCCACGTTTTATTCCTGGTGGGGGGATGTCTTTCTGTAAGTATGTTAGAGCCAGGAGAAGGCACTGGTCAACTGCTGCAAACTAGGCGGTCATTTTCTCTGCTCCAAACCATAGCTCGCTAGCTCCGAGACATTTTGTGTCAAAATATGTGAGGAAGTTTGAATTAAGATTGAAATGGAAAGAAAAGGGAAAAGATAACTAGCCTGCTTCCTTGCTGATTGTAAAACAAAACAACAACTAAATTGCCTTCTCTGCTGCCTGTAAAATGCCTTTTTGAAATACACCATTCTTGTAGTCTCCTGTACCTGCTGGTGATCACTCTTTATCCAGGAATCGCTTGCTCCTACCTGGGAAATACAAATGTTTCCAAAATGTGAAGTAACACATCTTGAGATGTAAACAAAAGAGAAACTTGATTTTACATGCCCCGCCTTTTTTAATTTAACCAATTTTTCATAACTTTTTCTAGTACCTATGGAAGATAAGTTTTGCAATGTTCAAGTTGATACTTTGTTCTTAAGAAGATACATGTTTGTCTCAAGCTTTCCTGTCAATGTCTCAGTGTTTTCCTGATTTATGCTCTTCTGATGGAGGAAATGAAATATGATGTGAGAATACTTTTAAAACTTCCAGCTGAGTGAGGCTGAGAGAAGAAGGGAGTAATGGAGGTGAAGAAATCATTCATTTCAGTAATGCTGTGTTTTTTTCGTTCACCTCACTGCATCTAATAACAGGTTAAGTTCATGTTTGGGAAAAATGTGTTAAATTTCTTGGGGATTTCAAAAGCTGTCATAGAGCAAACCTCAGATTTCCAGGTCCTTACTGTTGTGCTGCCAACAGCTGATTAGATGGAGCTTCCACTGGAGCCTGGGAATGGTTTCATTAATTGGCTAGAGTGACTCTGAGGGGTGTGTGCTATGATATGTACCTGATGCTCAGTCCTTAGGTTCGTGCTTGGTTTTGGTAAAGAAACTGGTTTGAGTACAATGCTGCTTGTACATACTAGTGCAGATTTGTCAAGCTGCTTTAAGTTGTTGCAAATGAAAGAGCAGTCAGCCTTCACTGTAATCTTTGCTTTGCTGTTGTCTGCATGCTTTTAAGTCTGTAATAAAAACAGTGATTTAATATTTTCTTACAGTCTCCAGAGGGTGCTGAAGGCAAGGATGCAGCAAAAGTAACAAAACAAGAGGTAAGTGTGTGTATATATATATATATATATGTATTTAATTTGTTTGGGCATGTAATTCTTTAATTGGAGATTTGCAGTCATGTATATCTGAAGATTATACATTTCTCTGGCACTTCTGGTGAGCTGTTTTCAATGGGAATAAAGACAATAAACCACGTTTGTACCATATCTGGCTTGATTTCATCTTGGTGTACTGAGGATTTATACAACTTATTAGTACATCAATAAATTTGAAAAAGTTTTAGAGCTTTCGTAAACTCTGGTGGATCTTGTGGTAAAAGTGTAGTATGTTACTGCCTGGAACTGTTCTGTCTCTTGTGGGTTGGCAGAGGAGGGTTAATGCACACACCTCAGCCAGTCTACTTCAAAACTATTCTTAGCTTAAGTGACTGATGGGATGATGTCTTGAATTGAGATACCAGACTCTGAACTGGGGCAGCTGACACATTTGTGTGTTTTCTTTGACTGGATTTGTTTAAAGGACACAGTGCATTCTGTTAGAGGAGTAAAGAAGACAGCTGGTTAAATCTTGGTATCTACAATAAAATTTCCTAGTTTGTTTTTCACAGCCCTTAATGTGAATTTAAAAAACAGGTGGAGAATTATGAGGATTTGTTTTCTTAGGTTGCCTTCTTTTGTGGCAGACAAGTTTAAATCAGGACCTTGAGAAGAATGGGGCAATATTTAATTGCTCTCTTTTTAAATCTTGGAGCATATCTGATCAAGAAAATAGCAAGTAAACTATTGGCATGTGCTATAGTTTACTTGCATGTAAAAAGCACTTTTTCATAAGACTACCCAAGCAGGCTCTTAAAGAAACTAACTAGCACCGAAGATCTTTCTAAGAATTTTGAACATAGAAAATTATGAGAAGAAAATGGAGGAGTGAAAGTTAATTTTCATAAAAGAGGAGATTATCAGTGGAGTACTGGATTTTTTTCAGGGGGGCTTTTGCTGCTGAATATAATTGTTAATGATCTCTGGGAGAAAAGTTACTAAAGAAATTACAGAGTTTGCTGAAGTTTACAAAAAATTGTCAGGGTAGTCAGAAGTGAGAGAGGCTGAGAAGGCTGTTATGTTACTGATAAATAACCAAGTGATAAAATATCAAAAGAAATTCAATATGGAGAAATGCAAATTAATACACAGGGGGAGGGTAAGACCCAGTGGTGGTCACCAAGCTGTTAATCAGGGGAGAGGTTGTAAAATCACAGTGAATAGTTACTAGAAAATGTCAGTAGTTCTAAACAGAAAGTAACTAGAATATAGGAAAAAATGCTAGAGGACAGAGTAAGCATCAGTGTATCACAGGATTAAGTTGTTATGCTCTCAGACGTGGGAGTAATAAATTAAGCTCTCCTGATAGAGGCCACGATAGAATTAAGAGGATAGCAAGTATAGTGGGACAAATAGAGGATGCAGAGCAGTTAAAAAAAAAAACAAAAAAACCCCAAAAAAACCAAACCAAAAAAACAACAAGCCAACCCACTGCTCCTTTTCATACAACACAGTTTTTCTAGGATTTTTGATGTTTTTATGTGATGGAGTCGTGATAAAATAATTAGTAACACAAAGAAAGGCACTTAGGGAATTACTCTTCATGAAAGCTGTAAACAAGAGGAATCTAATGAAAGTAAGAGGCAAGAAGTTAAAAGGAGAGTCAGCAGAGGGGGAAGGTTTTGCTTTTTATTTTCCACATGGTGCGTAATCCCATTATGGGACTCATTGACATAGGGTATTAGGGAAACTGAAAGTGTAAATGAGTACTGTGTTATTAAACAGATTTGTCTAGAAAATAACCCTTGGGGACTACTTAAACACATGATGTGTATATGATATCCAGGTTGGAAAGTTGGCGACTTCAGACTTCCAGAAGCTGGTGCAGTAGGAGAGTGCACAGAGTTGTTCTCTCTGCTCCTTTTCATACACTCTTGCCGTAGATGTTTGCTAGCAGGCCAGTGTCAAACAGACCCTTGGGTGAGCTGCTAATTTCTAGGTTAGTACAGCTGTTTGAAGGGGACAAAGGTTCCCAAAGCACATGAAAATGTGACCTCTGCTGACTTGGCTGCAGTTCCCTCCTTATAATCAGATAACACAAAAATACATACAAACTCCTAAAGAGAATTAGAATTACTTAGCTGTCAAGCATTTTTGAAGAACTTACAGTTCATGATGACTTTCTTAAGGCAAGCAAGTCATAGAACAGGAGGTAGGGGAGAGAATTATAACTTATCTAAATCAACATATTATGCTTTAAAAAGTAGATGCTAGTAAAACATTTCAGTTCCTAAATGTTAAAGGCATAGAAATAATTGATTAAGAAAGCAGATGATACCTTGAGTTAAGGTTCTTTGATTACCTGACCAACTGAAATGCTTTGTTTATCCTGTTGTAAAATAATGCTAGGCTACTTCTTAAGCAGTTGATATGCTAAAATGCCAAGAAAAGAGAGATTTACCTTTTAGCTGTTAATGATGCATAAATATTTCATAGCTGAAAATATCTTTAGGTATTTTTTTGGCCTCTATTTTGCTGGATGCAGATTTGAACTATTCACTACTGCTTTCCACTAAAAATTCTTGAATAGCTCCAATGAACACAAATTACAGCATTCTTCAGATATTAACAAGAGCTTTTTCCTGTTGCAGGATGTGCAGAGCCATGTTTTTTCAGCTCAACTTAAATGCTTAATATGTAATTAGAAGTATTTTTGATTCTCTTTGTAAGCTGAGTTATGCTGGGTATTTGTTGCAGTTTAGTTCTCTCTTTATTTTGGCCGCAGGTATAATTCCAGTTTTATGACATACACCAAACTTTAGCTCAGTTTATTAGCCATGCTGTGTAGCTGGCTTAATCTGTTTTAATTAATACAAAAATATTGCGAGCGAATTAACAAGCTAACAAGTATTTTTAAGACTTCAGTAATACATTTATGACAAAGAACAGGATGAAATAAAATTTAATAGGGAAAGTGTGTTGAAGTGATAAGGAAAGCTGGAGAGAAGCAGAATATATGGCTTGAGTTTTTTCTTTTGAGATTTGTGTTAAAATAGAAGAATTAATTTCTCTCTCTCATCCTGCAGCTGCCTTTGTGCACCTGGACTCTCAGAGCAAGTGTGTGGAGAACTGAGGATGTGGAAGGACTTAGTTTCATGTTTTGAAATTTTAGCACACTGATATCCTCTAGAGAAGGATGTTAACTTTATTCAGCTGTTAATCAGATGGTATTTGTGTCCACTATTACAAGTGACATCTGCTAGATTCTAAAAATCTCATTCCAAGGGTGTATGAAAAAGGTTCAGTCCTTTGCACAGGTATTCAAGCTTACTGGATTTGTGAGGCTTTCATAGAGCAGGGAGGGACTCAGAAGTATTCGTAAAAGGGATGTGTGTGTGAGGTATTTAACTGTGGAGATTTTGATGCCTTAGGATTTTAGCTTTTGTATTTTTTGTATATTTGTAATCCTGCAATTCTTTAGTGGATAACTCTAAACTCCATAAAGGGTGTTAGCTACTACTTTCCCATTTTGGTCAGATAAAACAATTTCTCTCTAGGCCTGGAAACCAAGGACACTTTACTGTCTCAGGCCCTGAAAAATGTAAACAAAAGTGAGTTGGGAAGGAGCAAACTTGGAATAAATTATTTCATTATCTGAAGCTGTAGTTGGAAGATTAACCCCCCAATATACAAATGGACCAGACTTATAATATGAAAACCCATGACCTGTTGTCCACTTCAGGTGTAGCTCCTGGGGGGCTTTGTCTGGACGAAATGTACCTGAAGGCCTTCAATGAACATAACTGCTTTTTATTCCCTTAATTTTGTCTGACCTCTGTTTCTAGGTAGTCCCAAGAAGGCATCAGTTTAGATGGTATAATTCCTGAACAACTTCTATCTCTAACTTTCACATCACTCTGTCACTTTACAATTTTGAGTGTCCAAGGTGAGGAAGATGTGAATTGACAATAGACACATCTTTTGGTAGATTCATATTTTATGCTGTCCTATGAAATGACTGATACTATGTTGCTTTGAGTACCTTTTCCTGTAAGCCTATAAAAATGTTCTCTTTTTTTTCTTTTTTTTTTCTCTGTAGCCCACAAGAAGATCAGCTAGACTGTCAGCTGTAAGTATGTATAGTACCTCCTGGTATATTCTTTTCTAAGCACATATGGTTTCTCAGACCAAACAGATTTTTTACATTTTGCTTGATTCAATTTTCATTCTTGCCAAGGGGTATTTAAGAACTCTAGCAATGAAGTTATCTTTGTTTTCTTGGTTTCAGGTTTTCAGGTTGTTCTCACAAAAGATATATTTCCCCACTTCAGTGCAAAACTGTCTGTTAGATGCAGTATTGACTTTGTTTCATTTTGCAGGCTTATGTTAGTTGTGGAAATGCAGCTACTTCTCTGGAAAGGAGAAGGAGTTGTGTTTCAAGGACTTCATTCGATGCCATTGCTAGTACTTGGTTTTGTTTCCTCTTCTCTGTTAGAATGTAGCTGATGGGGGGCTTTTTAATAGGTACTGATAATCTCCGTGTTTCACTCATGGAATGACCCCCAAAACACTTTCACTTCTAGATGAGTGAACTAATGCAGACAGGTGTGTACAGAGATGAGGTGCATCTGTGCAGTAAGGTTTTTCAGACTTTTTCTAGATGCATACTATTGAGCAGGAAGTAGGAGAAGGTGTGGGGTGCAGGGGGAAGCAGGGTGTGGAGGAGGCTGGCTTCTGTCTAACATGTTGTGCAACTAAAAATGTTTTATAGAAACCTACTCCACCAAAACCTGAACCCAAACCAAGGAAAACAACAAAGGTAAATACTCTTTCTTTTTAGTTACCGTCATTTTAGCCAATAGTAAGCAAGCATACTCCTCCATTATGTTGGAAACAGTTCAGGTCACAGCCCTGCAGTTCCCTGCCCCCCCTCCCTGGAAAAAAAGCACAAATTAGATAATTCTTTTCTTTCTATTCCACCCCTTCTGGCCTCATTACTGGCCCAAAGAAAATGTCTTGCCTGTTTGATATGCAGACCATGTTAGTTTGTAGTGAATTGCTAGTTTAAGAAGAATTTTTACCTTTACTACACCTTTCCTGGAAAGTACAGGCTTGGTTGAGTAAAGTCTACCTGAGACCTAGCAATTTCTACAAAAGCATTTGGGGTTACTCTGTATCATTCTGTTTCCTTGTCTAGAGGTGCAGTACTTCATTTTGTACTGAGAAACTCTTATCTGTTCTTGAAGCCTGGCTGTTGCTGAGAATGCACAATTATAATTAAAGGTGAAATTAAATATATTTAAATTGAATGGTTTGGGTTTTCTGGGCCAGTTACAGTCGAATTAAAATCTTATTAGTGTTTGAAATACCTTTTCAGGATTTTTGCATATAAATCATGTACTTCAGAAACTGTAGATTTATTTGCACCTAAGGGGAATGTTGAATAAGAGCAATTGCTTTATTGGGGAAAAAAGCCTCCATGCTGGACACTGAGTGTAGCACTCCTCATACTTCCATTTTTCAAGTCCTTTTATTGTCATCTCAGTTGGGCAAATGCCAAGATACAAAGTCCACATGTGAAAGTAAAACTCTGACTTTAAACACTATGTGATTTATTATAAAAAATTACCAGTAAAGTCTTGCTGAGTCCATCCTGCTCCCCTTTTAAAAAGAGTATTAATAAAGAAGGGAATATGGTAGCTTCATGGTACCTGTGGGATGAGCTCTGTGTCACAGACCCAGTCCGAGTTGCATGATAGACGTTTGAAGTTTATTTCAGGTGACTCAAATCCATTGTTATATTACTGTAAGTAACTTTTTAATACAGTAATCTTTTTTTTTTTTTTCCAAACCCTAACTGGATCACATTTTAAGGAGTATATTAATCTTTGCTTCCTCAACAGAAAACAGCAAGTGTGTACTCTGAACTTGCTAGTAAACAATGAAAGATAGTACAGTTTTGAGATAATTTTTATTGTTAAAAGCTTGCATGTTATGAATTTCCTTAGTTTGTTCTTTTGTAGGTGAAGAGTTATAACTATGCTCACACTCCACCTGTAAGCTTCCAAATTAAGCTGCTATGTAACATTGAAGCTGAGGGGTTGAAGGAGTAATTCAGGCTGCCCTGGAACTGGGATTACTGGTGCTCTCTCCTCATTGTCCCACTCCTGTGTGAGGATCAGTGGGGAAAGGTGGTAAATGAAGGAAGGCAGACCTTAATATCCCTGTTGACAGCTATTATTGCCATTTTGCATGGATAATTTGGAGCAAATGATTGCATGAAAGATACCCAGTGTTTATCAGAACTACTTGAAATACTAAAATAGTAAATGCAATAACATTAAAATTTTTATCCCGTTGCACTTTAAATACTTAACCTATGTCTCTGCTGACCTTTGGACCATAAACATAAATAAGTACATAGAGAAAGGTTTTATAAAAAAATAGTAGACTTCAACATAGGAATTAAGAGCAAATCTCAAAATGAAACTGTGGCTGTTAGAATGTATCAGAAGGAACTACTCCCTGCTTTGTGTTGCTACAGATGGACTTTTATCAGTGTTTGCCTCCCTAGTGTGTTGGCTGGTTCTTTCACTGACATGGACTGACCATCACAGATGTTATCAAAGTGACAAAAGGGCAGCCAACAAAAAAGCTTAATTTTAAAAATCTAATTAAATGTTTCATGTTAATTGAAAGTGTAGTGCTGTAGTTACACAAACAGTGTGGTGTTTGTGCTTGGCTGAATAGGCTTTCAGCATACGATAACTGGATTTGTTCACGCAGATATCCTGTACATACCTCGTAGGACAGCCCTACCAAAGTAGTCTGGTGTGGTTTTGTATCCCTGAAAAAATTAGCAAAAACCCTAAAGAGGCAGACACCACCATTTTCTAGTAGTGTTGAGTCCATGTAACTTATGTGGGTTTACAGTTTCCAGGTAGCCTTTAGACAGTTTTCTGTTTCAGTCTAACACATGAAGGTTGCCAAGACTTGCTCTTTAGTTCACGTGAAAGTTGTTTTGATAAAGATGCAGGGTTCTGGCTACTCATACAATGTCTATGGCCATGTTTTTAATCTTCTGTCAGAAGGAACCTGGAACAAAGGCCAGCAAAGGTGCTAAAGCGAAGAAGGATGAAAAGCAAGAAGCTGCAAAGGAAGGTACTACACCATCTGAAAATGGTGAAAATAAAGCTGAAGAGGTACTTTCCACACATACCTCCTGCTGATTGAATCAGTGTTTTGTAATTATCCAGCCTATCAGACATTGTTAGCATGTTCATAATGTTTCTTTTTATTGCCCATAATGTTATTGCAGATTCGCATCTCGCTCAACTGTTAGTGTTTCAACATCCAGAGGTGCCCCACCCAGCACACTGTCAGTAAAAGGGCAGATTGAAACAATGAAAGTTAAGGGTGCGGTAGAGCATTCAGCATGTGTGCAGTGAATAGAAACAGGTGGTAGTGTGGTGCTTTTCAGTGTGAACGATGGAAGCTGACAGGTAAGGCTTGTATTGCTTTTGAAAAGCTGGGACCGATGAGTTGAGAAAAGTGTGTGACTGTACCTGTTCCGGTTGTGTAGATGTCCTATGGACACAAGTTTGGAGCTGTTGAAAATAAGAAATCAAAGGAGTAAGGATAGCTTGGGTATTTAGGTACCTAATAGTGTTTCACTATAGTAATTTAATTTCTTTCTTTTTTTCCCCCACAGGCTCAGAAAACTGAATCTGTAGGTGACAAGAATGAATGAAATACCATGAAAATTTTGGGTTGATTTTATGTACCTCTTGGACAACTTTTAAAAGATATTTTTATCAAGTATTTTGTAAATGCTAATTTTTTTAGGACTATGATAGCTGACATATTAAACTGTATATGAACATTTCCCTTCTCATAACAGTGCTTTTAGAAATTCCCATTGTTGCCAAGTAATATAAATATCAACTTAATATTGCAAGGTATGTGTAAAATTGGATCAGCATTCCATACACTTGCTTTAAGAAATTATGTCTTGTGCATATGGTGATGTTTTTACTGTGTGTATTTGAATTTTTCATGCAGTTTTTCTAGAGCAATAATCAGTGGTGCTTTTGTACTTAGGTTTTATGTGATTTTAATGAAACATGGATAGATGTGGCCACCTGCTGACTATTTTGGGTTCTTTTAATGGATTAAAATAAAAGGTCTCCTTGCCTGCAAAACTAAAGACTCGTAATGTTTTCTCTAAATCTGAGGAATGCCTTACATCTTTGACAGTTACAAGGATGACTAAATGATTTAGTAACAGTTGTTTTGCATGCGGTGTGTTTGCTTTTTGTTGCTGATGTCTGATGAAAAACCACCCACACAGGAGCAGCAAACTGGGATTTTCAGTGGCATGCAACTTAGGGGACTTACAGATAAATTCTTCATAGATACATTCATCAGATACACTGTCATAGGGTGAGTAGAGTTGCCATACTCGGACAGGATATTGTGTCTTCAATGAGCTATCACCACAGAACAAATTACTTGATTGATAGAGACACATAGTAATTTAAAAGTAGCTTTGTTTCTCCCCACTCTTTTCATTAACGTGCATTGAAGTCTATGGAAGCCTTTCTTTCTATCTGTAGCCTCAAATTTAGTATAAATAGTAATTACTGTTCTGCTTCAGCTGAGGACAGTTGTTAATACATTGAAATCGCTGTTAAACAGTGCTATATATTTGGTACCTGGTGGAGGTGGAACAGTGAAAGTTGGTTTTGAGGTGATGGTGGTGATGTGGTAGATTACCTAATGATTTTTTAGTGTCCATGTTTCAATTCTCCAGCTCATTTTAAGTACCTTTTATGATTTTTCTCCTTCTCTTTTCTCTAGGGGTCCTGGTGTTTCTTTTGTTACTTCTGGGATGGGAGGGGTGAAAGAAAATATGTTCCCTGTTCTTCAGTAGCATTGATTTGTATTGCTCAAGTGGTAGCCATTATGTCTGAGGATACCTTTTCCTTGTTTAAGTCAATAAATAAATGGCTGTTGCCTGACCTAGTGTTCTATTTATTCTTTGGGAAGAAGTCTCTAGTTGCCTTTTTTAATTAAAACCAAAAAGAAGCCAAGCATATCAACACTTAAATATTGAAGCTTGATTGCCAGAACTCTCTCTCCTAGGTAGAATAGGAGTCAAGACCTGCATTGATATAAATGTCACTTATGCTTTTTTGGTAGGCTTGCTACACCCACAAAAGAGGAGGCTGTTCTCTGCAGAATGAACTTAGTTTTGTTAGAAAATTTAAATCAATGCTCTGCTTTTGGTGATGGAAGACAGAGGGCTATAACAGAAACTGTAGACAATGAGAAGGGAAGCCCTTAGTGTTACCCAGTGATATGTGTTTGGTAGTCCTGCACATTACTTCTGACTCGCTTTCTGATGGACCCTGTTGAAAATCTATTAGAAGCTATGGTTGTGGGAAGCTGAACCATCTGAAGTCTTTCATAGAATCAAAGCGCTATTTGTAAGCATTTTTTTCAATTTATGCATTTCTTGTTCCTCTGTGTGTGTGTGTATATACTCTGATCATTTTGTGTGGATCACCAAGAGATTAGTTGCCTAATTCTATCTAGACACTTGAAGCTCTTGAAATGACCCTTTTAACTTAGATTTCAACTTAGGCATGAGCATCAGAAGACACTTCTCTGGACAGTTTTATTTAAGGAGAGCTCTCTTAATAAACGGGTAAAAGGTGGGCAAAAGTTGGGTCCTTGAACTAATTGCACGATATCTTGACCTAGTAATTTTGGCACAAAATTCTGTTGTGTCAACCGGATTAGGAGATTCAGCTCAGTGCCAGAATCCCATTGGAAGCATTTAACAAAATACCTACTTGGCTAAAGTGCAGTGAAACACACTACCCTGCTGATTCACTTAACATTTCTGATTTTTCAAAAGTGCTTTGTAAATGTCATGCTTACCTATATTTTTTCTCTATGTGTCAAATTCTCCGAGAAATCATCAAGACACTGTATCAAGTTCTAGAACATGTTTTTAAAATTAGAATGGTCACACATTCAGACATATGTAGCAAGAGTCTTCGTGGGCAGGTGGTGATCTGCAGAGCACCTTC
This sequence comes from Pycnonotus jocosus, assembly GCA_013400435.1. Classification (NCBI taxonomy): domain Eukaryota; kingdom Metazoa; phylum Chordata; class Aves; order Passeriformes; family Pycnonotidae; genus Pycnonotus; species Pycnonotus jocosus. Next base: position 96,131 of record VWYP01003573.1, read on the forward strand.
AGGAAGTATGTAAGTATTTTAGTTTTGAAGTGGCAGTTGGAAGTGCCAGGTGTCACATCTCTGCCATAAGGAAACTTGTATCATCAGTATTTAATGACTGACTGCTTCACACTTGAACACAAGGTTTGGAGGGATCCCTGAAAGCAGTATTTGTCCTTTGTGGGATGTAACAGATGGGTATTTCAAGGCACATTAAAAAAAAAATGAAGGTGTCCAAGTTTCAGCTGAGGACAGGGTTAATGTTTTGCAGTTGCTGTGAGGGGGCAGAGCCTGGAGCTGTGTGGGGGTGTCCAAGACCCAAATGTTATTCAACACCATCTTACCTCATGGCCAGAGTCCCAGGGTTGGGGAGCAGGGCTCCATCTCCTCCAAGAAGTGTGTGCCTTTCCAGTGGTGAGCTTAGGGTTCATCCCTCATTGTTCAGTTATCTCAGGCTTGTGGACATTTTGTGTGTGAATCACTCACTCTAGGTACACTTCTGTCATCAGTATTGTTGCTGTTACTGTTCCTTATCTCATTGCTGTTTCCAGTAAACTGTTCTTATCTCAACCTGTGATTTTCACCTTTTTTGCCTCCAATTTTCAACTCTGTCCCTGGTGTGGGAAGGAAGAGGGGAAGTGAGGAGAGTGAGCAAGTGGCATCTGGCTTGGGAGAGTCTCAGTGGAAGCACTGAATTGGGGAGGACCATTCCTAAACCATGACAGACAGATAGACAGTTGTTTGAGTTTGTATTTTGGAGGTTTTTGGGGGTTTTTTTGTTTTGGTTTGGGGTTTTTTTGTTTGTTTGTGGTGGGTGGTTTTTTTTGTTTTTGTTTTTGTTTTTGTTTTTAAGTTTAAAGGAGGCAAATGCATCAAAAACAAGACATAATAAATAATAAAAAAAAAGTTACTCATGAGTAGTTAAAGATTCCCCTTCCCTTAGCCTTATATAGTTCCCCTTGGTTGTCACTTTCCACTATTTCCCTATCATTCCCTGACCTTGGGCTAATTGCGTATGTCAGCACAAGGTTACACTTGGTATTTTGTCTGTTCAATGGCAAAGGCAGCTTTTTCTGAACTGCAGATAAGATGCAACCAATTAACAGCAATCCCAATGGAAAATTAACCCTTGTGCTAAACAGCAGTGAAAATTAATTTGTTTTGGTGCATCTTGCTCAACTTGTAAAAGTTTGAGAGTTATTTGGTCTATTCATAACTGCAAAAAGGAAAAACAGGGAAAGAGAAAAGGACTAGCAAGAAAATAAAGATCACTTATTAGAATAAATAACATGCAAGTTAAATTTCTAGTGGAATTGGAAAAAGTGATAATGTAGCCCACTATGTCCATTTATATTAAATAAGACAGTAAACATCCATATGTGAATTAAAGCTCTAAAAATACAGAAGACTGTCTATAAACAACTCCAGTATAGCAAGAACTCTCACCCTCCTGGCTCAAGGTTTGTTATCTTTCTTTTATTTGCAGGAAAATGTGAAGAATAATTACAGTGTTAGTTAAATTACTGCATACATAATGGTCAGGAGAGACATTAAAATGTTCAATGCCATTATTTTTGGTAAAACAAGAATTTTGTATTCCTATTCTATCTAATATACATACTTTTTGCTTTATTTTAAAACTGAGCTTACCATAAAGCTGTTAACTTGCCTAGTGATAACCAAACTGGCTTGCCAAATTGCCAGCAGCTTCTTTCTAGAATGTCCAGTTCTGCATTTATGATAGATCAGAATGAAATAGTTGATGGTTTTCCCATAGAAAATTGACAGTATAAGAAATAGTTTTGATACATTATGCCCTTTGTGATGACAGGGACTAACATGTGTTTGACTAATACAGCAAAATATCCTCAAAAGCATCTTCAAATTGGCTGTAAATGAGTTCTGATGAAAACTGACTTAACTAACACTAGGTTTTAACTTTGTCTATTGATGCTAACAATAATATGAGTGGAAAATCATATTTGCATACCTGCTAAGATAAGGATAAAGCTAGTAATTCAAATTCATGCTCAAAAAATAAACCTGATTGTGTGAGGCCATTGTGCTTTTTTAGTACTGCATTTACATTATGGTAGTGTAACTTGTAGGAATTGTTTTATCACAGTTTCCATTCTCATTCAGAAATAAATTTCAGACTTGAAGCCCATAAAAACTGAATTTATACTGGACAATTTCAGGTACTAAGCTGTTTGATATGAATCTTCCAATAATGAAAAATTTAATGGAGAGCAATATAATTTAAGATGACAATGCAGTAACTGGAAAGAGTGATCTTGTCAAAGTCCTCAGTCTATTTCTAAAATGGCTATAAAATATTACTGTAGTTCCTTGCAAAATAAAGGTTGTAGAATAAGAACTTTTGCCCCATTGTGAGACAAAGCTGGAAGGCCATTCTAAGCTTTCTTTAGAATAGTAATAATAATAAATCTAAATTCTGAAAATCAAACCAAAACCCTGATTGGTTTCTGATGTCATATATGTATATGTCAGGCATATTCTGTAAGAAGTTGGAAGATGTGAACTTTTTAGACAAAGGGGTTCATGACTTGGAGATGAAGCATGAGATGTATGTCAGGTGCATCTAGAATAACTAAAAAAGGAGTAGCAGTAGTGGACAATTTTTGTGATAGTCATCTTATAGATGGCTGCACATTATTCACAAGAGGGAGGAGTGCTGCTGCTGCTGCAGCTGGGGGTCATCCCAGAATGAGGTTGGAAGAAAGTTCCCTGGTGGATGAGTGCAGGAGCAATGCGTGAATACTTTGCAGTGGCTGCACAGCAGCGATGCTTTGTGGAAGACAATCTGGATGGGTGGGGGGCAGGGGGGAGGGCTGGGAATGGCAGGAGGGGGGAAGTGTCTGATCCTGTAATCTGGGTTCATGGGTGTGGAGGAAGGTATCTTGCACAACACAGGAAAAACGTTTTTCTAGGAATCGAAGTAAGAGAGAAGCAGCAAAATTTTTTTGCATGTGCAAGCAAGCCTTGAATGTCATAGATTCATTTTTCCCCTCAGGTCCTTTATCAACAATCCAGTTACTGAGGGCACCGTGTTTTTGTTTTGTTCCCTCTGGGATACATTCCTGGTAAAGCTTGTAATTGTAGGGATTTTTTTCCTACTTCCTTGAAGGCATTTTTGCACTTAAGTATCATTTGTGCATCAGTGCCAAATCTTCACCTGCAGGATAACTACTGGTTGTGTTGATGAACTTCTGGAGTCTTTCAGGAAGCTTTGCCGCCTTTATCCCCAAGGGAACAAGGTAAGTAAAAGTTTAAGAATATGATAAATCTGAGCATCAAGAGGTTACTGGGGAGTCTGATATCTACCTCAGTGACAATAGATACCAGACTTTCAGGTGAGATAGGAGAGCCAGGGGAAGGCCAGGTGAGCATAGCACTTCTGCTACTGTTTTGAGACTTCTTAATAGTGGCTATACACAAGATGAGGGTTGCTTGCCAGAGGGTAGGTGGGGACCTTGGTTGCCAAGGTATGTGTAGTGGTAGTTCATCAAAAGCAACGATGTGACTGGGGCAAGTTATTCCAAGGAGGAGTGGCACAGAAAAGGCACACTTCCAAAGAGTTGCATAAGGACAGATTTGGTCATGACATTTTTGGCAGTTGCTTGTCTTCTACAATTAGGATGAATCAGAAAGTTGATAATAGCTATTCAAAAATAGTGAATGTGGATAGTGTTAACAGGAATTAAGAGGTGGCTAGTGCTCTGTTAATACACATGCTATTAGGACTATGGGAAATATATGAAATTGGTTTTAAATATTGAGTTGCAAGTGCCAATTACAGTAGAAGTTGAATATAATTGTGAAGACATCCCAAAAAAACAGCAAAAAATAAAATTGTATTTCTATATAGATATCACCCTCAGTGATGAAACTGCAAGGTGGACCACAGCCACACAGGTTGTGAGCAACTGATGTTAGAGCACTTGTCTTTGGCTGTGTTAAGCCACTGTCGTATTCACACTCAAATGATCATGGGGGTGTCCTAAGGCAAATTTCAAATAAGTTGCTGTCTCCTTTAAGTGAAAACAAAAAGAATGCTCCTCATCTGATGAATGCTTCAGCATTAGCATTGGATTCATCCTTTTATGGTGGAGTGGTGTTTTAGCTTTATAGATCCTACAACACATTAGGTAATATACAGAAAAGCCATCAGCACAAATGCTGCATTCTTACAAAATTCAATGACTGATTCAATTCATCCCTTGTAACAATAGACTTGTTTTATACCAAGCATAGAAAATACTGGCTGTCCCTTTATTCATGAAGCAATTAGACAAAGCATTTGGTATCATATATCTCTTGACAACAGTGCATAGGGCATGTTTAGCAGATTATATTATTGTTGGACCATGAAGAAAGGACTCAGTTATATATTACCTCCTTCAAAAAGGGGTGTTCCACCTTCCCCCCCCCCCCATAGTCATATTTTCACCAGATAACAAGGCAGTGGCAAGAAGCTTTATGGCCAAACACTGAGAATTCTTTTCAGTCCTTTCCATGCACTAGTCCTCCTTTTCCACAGTAAGGTCTGACAAAATCTTTGACAAATTAGAGGACTGGGCAGTCACCCAACTGTATGAAGTTTAACAAAGGCAAGTGCTGGATCTGTACCTGGGATGGGGCAACCCTGGATGTACAGCCAGATTGGGAATGAGATGTTGGAAAGCAGCACCACATAAAGGGACCTGAGGGTTGCGGTCAATGACACACTGAACATGAGTCAGCAGTGCCCTGGCAGCCAGGAGGGCCAACCCTGTCCTGGGGTGCATCAGGCCCAGCATCACCAGCTGGGCAAGGGAGGGGATTGTCCCGCTCTGCTCTGAGCTGGGGCAGCCTCACCTCCAGTGCTGGGGGCAGGTTTGGGTGCCACAATGTAAGAAAGACATTGAACTATTAGAGAGTGCCCAAAGGAGGGCAGTGAGGATGGTGAAGGGCCTTGAGGGGAAGCTGTGTGAGGAGCAGCTGAGGGCACTGGGTCTGTTCAGCCTGAGGAGACTGAGGGGAGACCTCACTGCAGTCTGAATCTTTCTCCTGAGGGGGCAGGGGGCAAACACTGATCTCTTCTCTGTGGTGACCAGTGACAGGACCAAGGGAATGGTCTGAAATTGTGTTAGGGGAGTTTTAGGTTGGGTAATAGGAAAAAGTTTTTCACCCAGAGGGTGGTTGGGCATTGGAATAGGCTCTCCAGGAAAGGGGGACAGAGTTCAAGGAATATATGGACAATGCTCTTGGGCACATGCATGATATTTAAGGCTGACCTGTGCAGGGCCAGGAGTGAGATTTTGATGATCCTTGTGGGTCCCTTCCAACTCAAGATATTCTATGATTCTAAAATGTAAGATATCCTTTGTGACATCTTTGTACATCTCTCAAGCACCTTTAAATAGATTTGTTGGGAGCAACTGCAACCAGCACTTGACTACCACAAATTGTAGGTAGTTATCAAGTCAGAACACTGTAGCAGTAAGTGAGACATACTGTGAGTCTCTCTGACAGATGTTAATTTGTTTACCTCTTTGTAATGTTACATTGTTTTCTTTCAACTTCTCAGCAGCTTGTGACTTTGTATTTTCTGGTCTGTTTTCCACACCAACTCTTCCTTTAAGGACCTTTAGTGTGGCCCTGAGAAGCTTTTATGGTAATTTTCAGCATTTCAGAATTTTCTCGTTATTGAGTGACAGAATAAAGACTCAAGTAATTTGGAGGCTGAGCAAAAGTAAACCCAGCTGGTTTAGGGTTTGTTACAAACTAGCTAGGATTTATCTCTGCCTCTAGAACTTCCTAGCAAAGGACATTGTTGTGGACTGTATTCCATGTTTTATATGCTATACTGGACTATAAAGATATCTCAGTTTCAGAAGTAAAGAGCAAAAGCTGTGTCTATGCTAACAAACCAAAAGGCGCCAGGGCACAGAGCTGCAGACTTGAAGCCCAGAGCTTACACTGGTAAATTGTTGACAGCAGAGTCCCTGCACCAGGTCCAGGACAAGCAGCATTCTCCCAAGCCACCCTTGGCATCGCTCAGGGGGTAACTCAGGCCCAGCTGACAATGCAGATGCAGCTGTCCTGTTTTGGAGGTTGAAAGAGTCCAGTAATATGGATATGGCATCACACGTGAGCAACTGGCCAGATATTGAGTGGGCAGTAGTGCTTTTCAGATTACTAGTATGGGTAAAATTCAAAACTGAAGAATACAGCAACAGTAACGCCTTACCTTCTGTGTACTGCAGTTTGAAATTTTGTTGTCTGCAAATATGCCATGACCTGTCCTCTTTACAGAATCCTGCGCTATTAGAACTATCCATCAGTGAATGAACTGAAAGGCATACATACCAGTCTCATGAGGGAGGAGAAAAATGTAAGGATGCTGGCTGCTGAAAATTTTCAACTGAAAAATCAGGGTTGGGAGTATATGGGAACAACACAATTCAGAGGTACACTTAATGTGGTGAAATCTGGGATGCACCAAGATTGGCATGTTGTTAAAACTGTTAGAAATGGCTCTGTGGGGTCTGAGGGAAGCACTTTCAAACATATATATAAAAAATTTGTATATAATGATGCTAAATCAAATTAGCATCAAACTAAATAGACATGGCTTTATTATAACTATGCTAAAAATAAAGAGCTATATATTTCTTCAGCTGCTCAACCTAGTTTTCATAAGATGTTTCTTTACATTAGCTGATTAACTTCTAGTGTTATTTAGTGTTTTATTCATAAGGGCCTGCCAAGAGGCAATTAGTAGTAGTCAGACTTGACGCTGAAAGATCAAGTTCAATTCCATTTTTATTCAATTTTGGATGTTGGATTAAAAAAAAAAAAATCACACGTGCAGAAAACAGCACTAGGCTTGTGCTCCGGAGCTCATTGCAAGAACACCCATCAGTGATGAGGTGAGAATGTGTATGACACTAACTATAAAATAATTTTTCCATTATTTTACCATTCAAAATATAGATACTTAATTCTCCAACAGTAAGTTTCTGAGTGTCTAAAAAATTTCTTAGTTTGCCTAACACTGCCTGCTCCTCATGATCCACAAATCTCTGCTTGTCTTGCTTGAACACCCTATTCAAGGATTATTTTCTGAGCATGCTTACCAAACATGACCATGCTAGGTCCTAACCAAAGAGGGGGTTGTGCAGTTTTATTTTACTCTGGTCTGCAGAAGGATCCCACCACAGTTCAAATTCTTCCAGGAAAATCAGAATTTTGTACCTCAGAATAGGCTAAGCGAGCCACTTGGGAAAATATCCTCAAGAGAGGGTTCTTCTTAATCTCTGTTAAAAGAGCTGCTCCACTCTGCATGAGAAAACTACCGATTAGTTCATCAAGAACGATCACAATCTTTTAATCTTGTGGTAGAACCTCACCTGGGAAAAGGGAGTCACATGTGCCAGTCTTCATCTTACATTAGTATTAGGTTAAAAACAAGGAAGTGAACAAAAAATGCAACCAGCATCACGTATAGCAGGGATCATTTGCGGTCTGATCACACTTCTTGTTTTTGGTACTCTACAACCTGTAAAATCAAGAGCTCGGTTCAATTATTTTAAATCAGCAGTTATCTTACACGATTTGTATCTCAATTAGTACACCATGCCTATGTGGCTAACCACAGCTGGGCAAACTTAAAATATAAAAGAATCCTTTCAAGGCACCAAGTAGATGCTATACAAGAATACAAAATGCTGAGAAATCTGGATCAGCAGGCCAGTATTTTCTCAGAAGACTGAACAATAAATGGAGATCGGAATCTCAGTGATGTGTATTTCATGGATGACTGACAAATCACATATGCTACACAAAGTAGGCACTGTCAGCCAAATGGCTCAATGCTAACAGTCCTGAATTTTTACTGTAAGTGCAAATATTGGTACTACTCATGCTACATCATTGCTATTTTGGGGAAAGTAGATATTTCAACTGCATAGAAATAAAAATACATGGTAGGTCTAAACTAAAACAACATTAGAAGGAAACACTTGGGAAAAACTAAGGATTGGCTTTAGGCTGGCAATAGAGCAAGGCTGTGTTCGATCAGACTAATGATTGTTATGTATCTGTACTGTCACTGGTTGTTCTTATCTGTAGAAGTATCAGTTCTTCTGAAGACTGCTAAAATCCTTGCCATTGAGACTTCTGAAGCAAAAGTGAAGTCAGAATGGCTATATTTTGTTATGAGGAAAAACATAGTTTTTAATTTGAAATCTTTCAAGTGTTTCAGTTCTTGAACTATGCCCTAGAATTTATAAAGGCTCTTGCTTTATCTTCTCTGAAACAGAGAAATGTTGTATATACTGATTAAATATTACCTCCTCCATGTATTTTTTTACTTTTCCTTGGCCTTTAATCCTATTCCTAAAGTGTTTTTCCTTGATCCTAATTTCCTCCTGAACACTTTTTTTTT
>VWYP01003573.1:111898-201423 GCA_013400435.1 Pycnonotus jocosus
CGCCCCGCCGCGCTCCCAGCCGGGACCCGCACCGGCACCGCGCCGCGCTCAGGGGCCTTCCGGCTGTCCCGGGGGTGCCACGCTGCTGAGGTGCGTTCTGTGGCATGGAGGGTTTTATATACACTGTCTCTGGTGCGTGGGAGTAACCGGGCTTGCCAGGGTCACATCACAAAATTTGACTTTGCTGGAATTTTGGTTTCTTCTTTTTTGGAATTTCCTAGTGTGTGCTTTTCATCTCGATTTAGATCAGTGACAAAACAAAGTGTTACTCGCTGCGATGTAGCTCTGGCTAGCAGAGAGGGGCCTGGATTTTTTTTTGTTTGTTTGTTTTTTCCTAACATGCTGAGAACTGCAGCAATCGGGAAGACAGCAGTAAAGGTGTCTGAATTGTGCCTGTTAGCAACTTGTTGCTAGTATTGTTTTCATTGCAGGTACACCATTGTATCGTTTAGTCTCTGAATTTCTGAAAACGATTTAAGAGGAAGACTGAGCACTGTTTGTGATGCTCATCAGAGAGATTTCCCTTGCTGGTTGCTTATAGTAGTTCTGAACTCCAGTACTTCTGAAACATAGATATGTTGAGAACTTTCGAACTTACGGAAAAGGAGACAGAACAGTTCCATCTGTAATGCCTCCAATAAAGACTGTTGCCATATACATTTTTTAAATTCTATAGCAAATGTTACAGTACAAAGCATAGGTATTTATTGTAGCTAGAACAGGTTTACTTGCAGCATTGTTTTTTTCTTGTAGCAAGAATCGCTTTGGCACAGGCATTTTCATGCGTATGATGTGAAAGAATTGATAGCAACTAGCTTGTAGAAAACATAAGAATATGTACCAGTACTTTTGAACTTTCCTGAAATCAAATATGAAGAAACTCAACTGAGTATTTCAAAGTGCATGGTATATTGTGCTGTTCTTATTTACTTATTTGTAAGGCTGTGAGGCCATTATACCTATTTCAAAAATTGCTAGGAGTTGCTTGGTAAAACTTAACAATAACCTTCCTCTTTTATTCTATAAATTATAAAGAGTTGGAGGTACAAGTCTTAGTGTAGTATGGATTTGAGTTTCTTCTATATAATTAGAATATAAAAGTATGTGAAGAAGCAAAAAGTAAGGATAAAGACAATTTAAATGTTGAATTAGGCAGAGTTGGTGAGAAATAAGTTCATTCAAACCCCTTCCCAGAAACTTCTTTTGTTTGTGGAATGCAGGTAAATACCAATTTAGTCAGCATAGGTATGTAATGAAACAAGATGTACTTCCTCAAAATTTGGACTTGATACTGAAAACTTGTATTTGGAGAAGTGATGCTGACTAGGTCCTTTCTCTTTTCCTGGTCTTCTGTTCACAACAAAGTTTCCTTATACTTCCTAATAAACATTTCTAAGTGCTTTCCCACCTTGTCCCTACCTAGATATAGGGGAGGGGGGCGTGTGGATTTGTTTATAATTATTCTTGATGCTTCTCTCCATCCTGTGTTTGTTCTTGCTTCAGTTGTCAAAGCTGTGTGAACTTTGTATTACTTGACATTTTGGGCGTGTGAAAGCTGGCACGGAAGTGTATTTGCAGCATGACAGTTACATTTCGTACAAGAGTTTTTCACTGTATCCTGTTTCATGAAACAAAAAGTTATTTGTCTCAAACCAAAGGATCCTTAGCTTTTGAGACAGAGAATGATTGAGCTAACATTTTTTCTTCTGTTTTTGTTTTATTTTAAATTTTTCCATCTTTAAGATGCTAATTCTTCCTACTCTAAAATGGCACGTTTTGCCATGTTTTGATACCGTTTCTCAGACATGACTGCCCTGAGCTTTCATGAAACTTTGTAGAATGGTCTGAAGGGATAAAAGGCTAAAATTAAAATTACCAGTAAATGTAGTGTTAGATGTCTGACTTTTACTCTGAGAGGGAATAAGGCCTCTGTGTAACCAGGATGGAATTTAATCCCAAGCTTCTCTTGTGTTGTGTGCAAAATCATGCCTTATATCATACCTATATTTTTAATAAATAATTCCTTTAATATATATATGTATATATGTATGGTTTTTCAGGAGATTATGATGTTTCTGATTTTGTCCTCATTTGAAAGCATTTATTTAAGAGTTTTTATTAGACTTAACATCTTGCTATTAAGTTAGAATTTGCAGCCCCAGATATTTTATTTCTTTTACTTATTTTGTGCAAATAATGTTAAATCTGGTGCAGTTTTCATTTTGCAAGTTACTTTCATTTTTCTGTTTGGCCAGTGAATGTAAATGTTTCATTTTCTTAAACAGGCTAATGTCATGCTGTGCATGCTTGTAATGTTACAGGTAAATACATGAGTTTAATGCTGCTATATTTATATTACATTCTTAAGTGATTTTTCTTGAATTTCAGTATTCCTATATTATCTTTTTCTAGAGTCAGCATGTGTGGTATAAATCACTTGAATATGGCTTTGATAGTGTAGGCTCTTATTTCAGAGTGCTAATCTCATTCTAATATTGTCAGAATTAAGATTTCTATTTGCGCTATAACCCAAGACCCTGTGAGAATTGAGTCCCTGGTAGGGCACTTTCAACGCAGATCTACCAATGATGATGGGACTCTTCAGTAACAGATCTCAGGATGTTTTGTGTTCTCTTGCTTTTGTTGTGAAAACTTGCGGATTGTAAGGTAGCTACTTTTCTCTGTTTTTGAAAGATTGAGGATTTGTATGGGGACAGAAACTGAAGAATTTTAAGACTTGACCTAACAGCTCATTTAACCGCAGAGCAAAGTAGCCCTGTGAATTGTTTATACATTGTGGATAAGATGTTCAAGTGTTGCATTTTTAAGCTTTTTAACACCTTTGTTAGTGCCTTTGTTACATGAGCAAGCTTTGGTGCATAATTTGACTCCAGGGTGATTGTTTTTTTCATGTTGCTGTTTCCCTATGGGTGTAGCTGCTCTAATTGTATGCTCTGGATGAAAGCCGTGCATTTCTGCTGCATCCTTTGTGTAGGCACGAGTGCTCATCCAAATGTGTGGTTAGTTGGATGAGGCAGCTGAACTGTCTGAATAATGAATACCAGTAATTTTAAGATGGCTCAGCTCTTTTTGTGTGCTACACCATGGGTGTTACCACCACCGTGAGGGAGATGATAGGAGTGAGTGTGGAGGGGTTGGAGAATGTGTTGCAGTTGCTTCTTTGGGGAGCAAAGTAGATTTCAGTTGAATGAAATCAACTGTTGAGATTCACTTCGACAATTTAGAGCTACCATAGGAAATGTTGTGGTTTGTTTGTTTTAACGTCTTCTATGGTACAAGCATCACAGTATAAATGATCACAACTATTGTGTAAATTTTTAAAATCCAGAATATTAATGTAATTGTCATTTTTCTGTTGAATTAGAATTTTATTCGTGGTGATGGTTGAGGAGGGAGAAGGCTGGGACTTCACACCAAATAGGATGGTCCAATATGTTTCATAGGCACTTTGTCTTGGTCTTGGAACTTTGATGAATTTTTTTTGCTGATATTTGTGCTTTTTTCTTCTCCAGTCCACATTTATTAAATGTGATTTCAAGTGAAACTTAGAAAACACTTTTTTTGGGCCATTGGACTGTTCTGGTTATTTTGTGGTGCAAACCTAGGTGAAGTTACAATGAATATCTGTGTGACTGGGACACTAAGTACGTTGATACTGTGTTTCTTTATGTAGTAGTGAAGTCTTCTAGGCAGAATTGTGGTTACTATTTAGAATTTCTGTTTCTTAATAAGTAACCAGCTAATAAGTGGTTTGTTTCTTTAGGATAGATTGTTCTATAAAGATATTCAAAGAAATAGGGAGCAAAATTAAAACTTGAGTTGAATCAGAGAGCTGCATTATCATCTTGTTTTTATTAACAGTATTTCTGTGGACAGTCTATACAATATTTTGGAAGGTGTTCTGAAAGACTTGGCACTGTGGCTAAGAAAACCTAAGTATTCTGATTGTTATCCTTAGCCAGATTTTTGGTCTCATTAACAGCGTTTCTGTTGGACATATATCAACTTAAATGATCTCCTCTGACTTCTAACAGACAAATGCTTCTGCTTTACAGACTGTTCCCTTAGTTGAGAACTTGAGTGATGTTAAAACCTCTCCATTCAAACTCCTATATTTTGATATGAGGAAACACTTGTTTGTTGTGGGTACCACCACACATTTCTTTGTTCCACAGATAATCAAAATAATTGGCCAAGCCAACTGTTTTGTGCTAGTACTTTCAAACTGGGACTAAGAAACACTGTTGAGAGATGGGATGAAGAGGAATATCAAGTTTCTAAAGTGTAACTTCTGTTTAAAAAACCCCAAATCCAACAAAATCCACAAAACATTAGGAACAAATTTAGGAAAGGCAAACAGCTACAGATAATTTAATAGTAACAGGCACAGCTGAACATGTTAGTTCATAAGGCAGAAGATGCTGCCTCTGCTCACACCTTCTCATGTGGTGAGCTTATGGCACACTGTTTACACTAAAGCTTGAGTTTACCTGCTCTGGCCTCACACCTGTTAAAAACATTAAATAGTTGAAAAAATAGTGTGTTCTTGGGATGGCCGATTTCATATAGATGTATTTAATTAGAGAAAGAGTAATTTCACAATAAAGTGGTAGGCATTCTGGTTGGAAATAGTGGTTAAATATTCATATAGTTTTGGCTCAAGCAGAATTAGAAAGTATACAAGAAATAAATACGTTTTATGAAAAATTGGTCTCCGTCCCTGTTGTTGGTTGTTCCTGCCCTGTCTCCCCAGACCACCCCTCACCTCCTCTGTAAAAAAAAAAAAAAGAAAAAAGGAAATAAGAATTCTTCACAGAAAACTACTTGATTTTGTTGCAGTTCCTAGTTTTGATGTGATAAGGCAGTGGCTGGTGGTACACGATACTCCATTAGATTGATGATCTGATATAGTACAACAATTACTGTAATTCAATTTGGGGCTTGTTTTGGGTAATATGTCACATAGCAGGATAGTTGAAGTGGGATAGCTGCTGGTGTTAGTAAGACTGAGCTCTCACATCTTGGAATATAGGTAGCTGATGGATGTAGGTTTTGTTCTTAAATGTCCTTGTGTGGAAATGTGTTTTTCTGAGGCATATTTACAGCCAGCCTGGTAGTTAAGCATGTTGACTGTTAGCAGGGTGAGGGGGTGAATTAACAGTTTTTGAGAGAATGTTTCAGTGTGTGGAGTATTTGGAGTACTAGAATAAGGTCATATTTTACTTGATGTCTAAAACATTAATGGTGAATAACTGCATTATGTATTGCAAATTTAGCTAAAGAGTCTAGGTCAAATCATGATTCTTTTGTTTCATTCATTGGGATTCTAATGCTGAATTATGCTGCAGAGTCATGCACAATGAAAATATAAGCACTCAGGTTTATTTCAAAGGTAATAAAAATTTGTACATTAGTCCAGATAGCTGTGTAGCTGCATTTTGTGTATTCCCATGCTGCTTGTTTGGAATAGCTGAAGTTGGGGGTTGTTGGTAAAGGGAGAGGTTTAAGGAAAATACTGCTTCTGATTTTTCTAGAAAATAATACTCGTGCTTAAGATCTGAACATTTTGTATTTGCTAACAGAGTTTAATTTATGTTACACTAATAGTTAAGAAGTGTTAACTTATGTGAAAAGACTGTGAGAACAAAAAGTGAGTTTATTATTTTACCTTAAAAGCATATCTTCTATGCATTTCTTTTGGAAGAACAGAGCAGAATTAGACATTGAAGAAAGTCTAATAGGGCAAAGAAGAACAGCTAGAATTTCAGCTAGGGGGGACTGGCAGAGAAAAATCCTGCGCTTTTTATGCTGTTTAACATCACAGCTTTGGCATATAATTTTAAACATCCTGTCTGTAGAGTCCAGTTTTCATTTTCGTTTAGAGCTGTATGAATTTTAAATACTTGTACATCTGTTATTTTTTTCCTTTTGCTTTCCTGTCTCATCTTGGAATCAGAGATTGATACAAAATGAAATTTAATTCTATTCTTTCATTCTATTAATTTCAGATTTCATTCTGAGTTGCCTTGAGCTTTTCTGTTTCTGACAAAGCTTCTAAAGTTACCATTAAAACAAAAATTTACTTATTTTATTTTGTCTCAGAAATTTGACTTGAAAGTAGTCTGGATGTGGATTTTTTGGGGTTCTAGGTATATTTTTCTTGATTCTAGGTTATTTTTTGCAGTTTATCAGTGCAAGAGTTGTTTCATGGTAGGCCGCACCATGGAACAATCTGAATAATTTTAGTTTAATGTATTAAATAAATTTACCTTGTCCTATCTTGATTTGTTGCTACCAAGTTGTCGTTATCTTTGCTGCAATTCTTGTTTTTCCCTTTTCAAAAGGGAGAAATTGGGTGAATTTCTGTTACACAGTTTTTTAATTTGTGACTTCCACTATAGTAGTCACACATACAAATTAGCACAGGAGCAGACTTCCTAGCAAGACCGTCAAAGCCCCAAGCCTGTTGCTGTTTTGAGACGTTTGGACAGTGTCCCTAGCACTGTACTTTGACTTTTGGTCATCCCTGAAGTAGTCAGGCAGTTGCAGAAATCAAGATTTTTTTTTTTTTTTTAATTTTTTTTTTTTTTGAAGAGGTGTCACCTGGAGAAAACTTAAATAATAGCCTGTTTTTAATAAGTTATTCAAGTTCTACATTTTATTTGTAGAAGAAAAGCAAACAAAATCAGTCCAAATAAGAACGTTAAATAAGTTTTCCTATCTGATTTTATAGAGAAATGAAGCCTACCTTTTTATTCAAGTTTCTTGTGTGTACTTTAGCTTTATGGAGGAAAATGAGAATTAAATGTTGACTGCATGGTTCATGAAATAGCTCTATAAACTTCCTGGAGCTGACAAGTGTTCAAATGGGCAACGCCACTTCTGTTTTGGCAAAGCGTACAGCTCGCTGAGTATTGTTGAATCAGTTTGTTAATGAGCTGCTGCGAATGCTGCTTAGTAGTGAACTATGATTACTTCTACAAATACTGTGAGGAAGCATCACACAACTACTGCATAATGAGGCATAAATAGCTCTTTTCACACAAATGGACTTAAATGAGAAGAGACAGTAGCGTGGGTGTAAGGTGTATATATTGAGATCTTTAATACAGATGATCAAGAACAAAACAGACAGATACCTCTTATCAAAACATTTGCTTTAGAAACTGCAAGACGAATTGAGCCTGCCTAGTTTCTGCTAAAATAAAAAATGAGCACATGGCTGATGACAAATCACGAGAAATATGACTCAAGATGTCAGCTTGCTGTAGTTTTGGAATGTGTCAAAGATGATTTATTTAATTTACTTTAGGTTTTGTGCATTTCTTAGGATGTGTAAAACTGAAGGATTTTGAGCAGGATAAAATGACAACTGTATTGTGTATTTAGTTATGTTATTCATGGTTAAACCAAAAAAATCCAGTAGTTATTAATCTTTGAGAGATTAATTCAGATTTGGCAGATGTAAATTCTGGTTTCAGATGTAATTAAGAGAAGAGCAGTGTTTGTTAAGCTTTTGTGCTCCTTTTGGTAGGAGCAGAGGAGAACAAAAGCTAAGGAAATGGATCAGGGCTGTTGATGGCAAAAAATGTATACAGCTTCATAACTTCTCATGGCTGTTTAGATATTTTAGAGTACTCATGCATGTATTTTGACTGTTATTTCTCCTTTAAGGAGAAAAAAAGCATGTTGACTTGCTATTCTGATTAATTTTTCTTGTAATAATAATAATAATTCTGATTTTTTTGCCACTCTTCTGTGTGTCTGCCTTTGTCATTGAATTTAGCAATTTTAAATTAACTGATCTTTATGATGAGCTGCAGTTTTATTTAAGTGAAAGATAATTTTAAATTTTTTTTGAGAAAACTTTTTTTTTCCCATTGGTGTGAATTTTGCAAGTTATTTGACTTTTTAGGCAGCCAAATTCAGACAGTATGGCAGGCTTTCTACAAATGGAATATAATCCACAGAAGGAAAACTCCTCATTCCAGGAAGCAGCTAAACATTTGCCTGCCAATGGGAAGTTGTAAATGGATTCTTATTCTGCCTTGCTTGCTTGTGCAGATTTTGCTTTACTTATTATACTGTTTTTATCTCAACCCACAAGTTTTTTCTCCTTTGCCCATCTGATTTTCTCCACCATTCCACTGCAGTGAGAATGAGCAAGTGGCTGCAGAAGGCTGAGCTGCTGGCCAGTGTTAGACCAAGACAGGAGAGAAAAAACTTTCCCTCCTTCACTAGGAGATTGTGGTGATGGTGGGAATTACTGGTGTTAGCAAGGTTTTTCCAGAACTCAGTTTCAGACATCAGCACTCTTTATGTTAACAAACTGCTGGAGTACACGAATGATTATGGTGTGTCAGTAAGATAGGTGCATATGTGATGAAGGATGAGGTATATTCTGTTGATTGGGTGTAATACAGAAGCATCATTCTGCCTCAGTGTCAGTCAAGACCTGTAGTTACAGAACAAAAAAACATCACAAGCTTTTCTTCAGTATTTTTTTGGGTTTCTTCCTCTTCTCTGTAGTAAAACTGTGAAGATGTATTTCAGACTATATGAAGGACAAAACGACTGTTCTCATGACAAGTTCTCTATAAGACTTGGAGAAAACTGAGTCTATTCTGCCTCTTAATTTTTTTTTGTTGTAGTCTGAGTTGGCAGTAGCTTATGCGTTTTAAAAATGCTATTTTTTAACCAAAAGCCTTATGTTAGTAGGATTTTTTACTGTTGCCACGTACATTCGAAAGCTTTCCCCCGCCCTTGTTATTTAGGACAGTTTTCTGATCTAGAATTATAGCAGCTTAAAAGAATAAACTGTTTTTATTTGGCAGTCATTAAAGGTGGTTTATTACCAAGTGGTAAGAAATTATGTTGCTGATAATAGGAGCTTGTTTTTGTACTCTATAATTTGCTGTTAAAAAACTTATCATGTTTATAGATGCAATAGGGAAGACATATACCAATTTAAAAGTTGGATTGTTTAAGCCAAGATTTTTGTTTAAAAGCTTTAGATGTAAAATAAATCAAGCCAGTTGTGAAGTTTCAAGGTGTTTGAACTTGGGTAAATTGAGGCAGAATGTTTTTGCATTTTCTTATACAAAGCTATGTTATTTATTTGGTATTTGTAGTTCTTTAAAGAAGTAAATGTTGGTGTCTTTACAATCTCTGTCTCATCTTTATCTTACAGTAATTTAAATTGACCAGACCACTACTTAAATGTAATGTTAAATATATACTTTACATTTTTTTACTGTGATTATAAGGGAGCTTATTAGTGTATGACCAACTGTGCCTTGAAGTCAGAAAGTAGTAAATACCAACAGTTCTCTGTACAAAGTGGCATGTGCTGAATAGAAGAATTAATTAGGACCAGCTGGAGTGAATTGTTGTACTTAAAAGGTCATTATTTGTTTTTATCCTTTAATATCCTATAATTTTCTTATGGATTTGTGTAACAATCTGGGAGGAAAAGATTAAACCAGTAATGCATCAAAAATACTATATTCTTTCTCAAATGTTTTGTTTGCTCTTTGATATAATAGGTGAAATACTACAGACACTTGGCACCTGATCACTTGCTTCAAATATGCCATCGACTTGGACCACTTCTAGAGCAAGAAATTCCACAAAGTGTCCCTGGAGTGCAGACATTATTAGGGGCTGGCAGACAGTCTTTGCTTCGTACAAACAAAAGTATGAAAATTTCCTGAGAATTTTGAGAGTTCTTGATATTTCATACCTTTCCTGTGTTTTTGCATGAAAAAGCCCATTTGCCTTCATTTTTTGGTGTGATTTTTAACAAACAGGTTGCAAACATGTTGTATGGAAGGGATCTGCTCTTGCTGCACTACATTGTGGAAGGCCTCCAGAGTCCCCTGTAAATTATGGCAGTCCACCTAGTATAGGTAAGTCAGTTTTATTCTGGCACTGCCATTGTAATACCTAACTCTCAGGGTAATTGATTATTATGAAGGTGAGAGATAAATAGTTGTTCTGTTTATATTTATCATTGTTAGTGTCACATACCTAACCTTTAGCGTTTTTATTAGGATGCTGTGTTTCTATAGTGTAAAATTTTCTCCGAGGCTAATTTTGTTTCTGAAGTATAAAATCAAATGAAATTATTTAAACAATGAATATATACAAGTATATATATATATATATATACACAAATATATACATCTCTTTCTTAAAGATGTACTAAGGCTGCCAGTAGATAAATAATTAGTATTATAGGGCAGCAAGGCCTACAAGACCATTGTTAGGGAGAGTAAGTCATGTAGACTGGTAATGGTTTCCGTTGGAAAAATTTGAGTCTTGTAGAAGTTACTCTTTTTGCTCTCTGGTCCATTCACTAATTTCGTAGCTGTCCTTCAGCTTGCTGTGCTGTATCATGAAGGATGCATGTGTTTTCTGTAATGTTGAAAAACTGAAAGCTGGAGGTCAGAGGTATTCCAGTTCTTAAGTTCTTACATGGTCACTGAAATGTTTGTTAGCTTTTGTGTTTTAAGAACAAAGATACACATTTGTTTAGTTGCTAGAAGGATGAAGATGTGATATTTTAGAAGATTTTAGTAACTGGGTTTTTTTCTGTCTGATTTTACAGACAAAATCTGGTATGTATAGAAAAATGAGCAGAATCACTGGCATCTTTTCATCTTTCTCTCTTGATGTCCACTGAAGGGGGAATGATTAAGACCAAATTGTTCATGTGTATTACACCAGAAAAGGATTGGGATTTTTTACCAAAATGGTAGTTGCAGATAGATGTGCAGTGTTGGATGAGAGTGGGCAGAGAATATCCAGTTGGTTGGCTCTGGATCAGATGCAGCTGCTGCTGCAAAGACAAAGGTTTCTATCTTGGCAAAAAAAAAAGACTGCAGATATATTGGGAAACTAATATATAACAATGTATGTGAAAAAATATATATACATACACTATGTATGTATCACAGTATAAATATGTAAGCAGATGCTATTAGGAACAGAGACTTTTTTAGTGTGGTAACTTGCCATGGCAATTCTTCAATCTCTAAACTCCTTTTGGAGGCTTTTGGTAGCCTCTAAGTTTTTAATGAATTCAAATAAATACACATAACATATATGAAATCGAGAGAGATTAATTTGGGCTATTTGTATTTCTTCTTAAGTTGAAGGAACTCAAAATCAAATCTCAAAATACACACCATTACACTTAATCCAGAGAATTATAGTTCTCTCCCAACAGCTGAAGCAGAACCATGGTACAGCTAAACTCTCAGGTTCAGCACAGCCAATTTTGACTTGGTAGATGGCAGAGTATTTAGTGTCCTAGTAGCATTTCCATTTTAAAGCACGTTACATGCTTTCCATGATATTTCTGTAGATGCTTGAACTGTAGGATGAGAGTTTTGCTTGTTTTGCTTGCTGTTTAGAGCTGAACTTTAAGAACTCCTCTGCAGGTACATGTATTGATCAGGAGTGGTTCATCTAAACGCTAATGCAGCTCCTGCATCATTCAGTGTGGTTTTGTTTAGAGTGACTAGTTTCATATTCACTTAGAGTTTCCTGTCTTGTGCTCTAGGTGTGTAGGAGAAAATGCTTGTTGCTGGTTAGAAAATTCCCTTCTTGAGTGATGTGAAAAAATATGTGCGATGGCTTGATTGTAATAATCTTGGAAAATCTTGGGCTATTTTTGCAAGGTGACTGTCAGACGGAGCTTTTTAATAACTAAGATTTCTTTAGTGGTTGCTTAGTTTTTCTTGTGAACAAATTTTAAAATATGTTGGAGGAATCAGAATGGCTGAGAACTGTTTTATGTTATACTGTAGCTTACAGTGTATGGTAGCTGGTGTGTGCTTTTTAGAGGGAAAAAGATCAGTGTATGAGATCCATGGCAGCTGAAGTTCAAAGAAAGCTGTACAGCTGCTGTGGTAGTGAAATGAAATGTTAAGAAAAACAACTTTCAGACTCATTTTAGAGAAGAACAAGTCATGCTTTCTAAATAAATGTTATTTTTATTGAACCTTTTGCAGAGCACTGAATGTTTGCAAAATTACAGTTATTTCAAATACCACTTTTTTCATGACCAGTAATTTCCTTTTCCAAACATTCATATAAGTACCAGCAACTGAATGTTTTCAACTGTCAAGTGTATTTGGATTTTTGGTGTATTTGGTTCAGAGCTGTATGCTAAAGCATTTACTTTTGATTTGTCTTATTCTATCTACTCTGATCTCTCAATGAAATAAGGAACTCAAATAACACTTCTTTTATAAATTGAATTAGAATTTTTTTTTTCTGTTTCCTTATGTAACTTCCAGCTGTCCCCTTAGAAGAGACTACATTTTATGTCCAAAAAAAAGTTAGAACCTGTTATGTATTTCAGGTAGATAACTTACTAATGTTTGAGGAGTAGAAACAAAGACTGATATTCTTCTGTGTTGTGCAGAAAAAACTTAACTTACATTTCAGTGAATGTACAAAATACAAAAATAAATTATTTCCTAGCCTGATGAATCAATGCTGGCATGATGCTGATGGGGTATTATTTATAATTATTTTTGTGTATGTTGTGCCAACTGCCTTGTAGGTAGCTGGTTTATACGAACTAAAATATATCTGTACAAATACATATTTCCTCTGCAAACTACAGAGTATCTGTAGAACATGATGAAGAGAAATAAAACTTGAATATGGAGTAGTCTTTGTCCAGTTGCTCTCACTTGTGCAATGTATCTTATAAAAAAGGTTGCTGAAGTGCTTAATTAAGAACAAAACCAGCTAGGTCATGTGCCAGTTTGTTTTGTTAAAAGTCTCTTTTTTGTGGATGCAGAAAGAGAAAAAGAGGTCTTTTTCAATAATTTTTTGGGATCTGCTGAAAAAGGAACGAACCCAAGCATAAACCTTTGAGAGCTTTGAGCTCAGAACTCTTGGGAAAGCTGACCACTTGGGTGTGAGGACCTGAATGAGACTGGCTGTTTGCTCCAGACAAAGAAATTTTTTTTTCCTGACCAGCAAAAATATCTGCCTTTCAAAACCAATATTTTATGGTTTTGCAGAGTAATCAACCTCAAGAAAAGTTCTGTGGCATTTTACACTTTTTTCAGTATGTTTATTAAGTGGTACTGGTGTCTTGGCTGTGAAGAGAATGCAGTGTAATTACACTGAAAGCAGTGTAAATGTCTGCTTTTAGAAATACAGTAAATACTTCAGGCCTAAAAACTAGCTTACAAATACTTTGTGCAACTCCATTATTCTGTTACATATAGGAAGAAAATAAAGGAGAAGACTGCATTTATATTAAAAGATCTGTGTAAAAGTAACATCTTATTGTACATGTTTGGTCAAGTCTAGGGTGAATTACACTGAAGTAAATGGCTTGTTAGTGTGCAAGAATAAATGAGCTGCAGAAGTCATGGAACTTAGAGTAAAATACCAATGGAATTATGTAGTGAAAGCAAGTGGGGTATTACTGAAGTCAGGGAAGTTTGGAAATGTTTGAGATTGTGTAGCTTTGCTTTCTGCCTCTTGAAATATCTCACATCTTACCACTCTGAATTAGGAAGGATTGGCAGTTGCTTTCATCAAGCAAAGGAATATTGTGTGTGAAGTTTGAGGTGTATATAGAATTTTTGTGTTTTCAGAAATACTCAGGAGCTGATATTCTTTTGCCTTCATGATACGACCAGAGACAAGTTCTGGCTTGATAACATAGTGAGCTTAATTATTTTATTTGGTTGACAGTCATCTCTAAGTCAAGAGATTTGGAATACTGTATAGAGTTCAGAAGCTGAACATAGAAATGGTAGGAAGTTAGAAGTCAGTTCAAGCTGTTGGGTTTGGTTTTTTTTTTTTGTTGTTGTTGTTGTTGTTTTTTGGGGTTTTTTTTGTTTGGTTTTTTTGTCTTGGAAATCTTTGAAGAAGGGGAAAAAAGCCCCAAACTGAACGCTTGATACATTCAGTCTTACTAGCTTGGAGAATGAAAGGAATTGTCTAGCAGTCTCTACTATTATTTTCAACAGCTCTGAATTCTGTGATATTCATTAGAGGCCTGTCTAGCTTCTTAAGTTAATGAAATTTGATTCAATAAGGGTAAGAGTTGTAAATGAATTATATCCTTTGGGTATCCTTCCAGGATTCTTCTGAATCTGGTTCTATTTCTGTGTGACTAGAAGGGGAAAGAAGTTGGATTCTGGTTTTTAGAATAGAACTTACATTAGTTAAGTAGAACTCTAGAAAGGAAGAAAATGAAAGATTGTGTATGCATTTTAAGAATGTAACTTATACATGGTACAAAATTAAATTTGATTTGTCACTGGCTAGTGGATAAGGCAGATTACTATCCCCCATCTTTAAGGCATATTCTATATTCAAGGATAGGACCATGTAAATAAGGAGATAGGATTGATTGCTTTGGTAAAATTAGAAAGTAGAAAGAAAGCCAAGTGAAAAAAAAAAAAAAGGAGGGCTAATACTGCCATATCTTTCAGACCCTCAAATTTATCTTCCTTTTAACAGATTTCTATTTTTCTTTAAGCTACTACTTCTATTTTGAGTGGAAATGAGTTAGAGAAGTTTTGAAACTTTGAAGGCATTCATTTGGTGCCTGTTGCATGTCTTTTGAGTGGAAGAACATCTATACTCTTTTGTAAGTTCCACTGAAAACTCCTACCACTTCACTTCCATTGGCTTTATTTGATTTTTACATTGTTCCACAGGAAACCAAGCAAATAAGGTGTTTCTGACTCTTTGAGATATGTGGTTTTGAGATTAAGGTTGTTGGCAGCAGTGAATTGTGACAACAGAAGCAATATTTTAAAAAACAAAATTGAGTGGCCCTTATGAAAAAAAAAAATCTAAACTCTTACATTTAGAGCCTAAAAGTCAAGAATGGCATGCTTTTTTCTCTACCCCACTTGCTGTTTTAAACTCTAGAGATTAAAGATCCTGAGCAATATTTGGCCCTTCTTTTAAAGGAGAGTTAGACTAGGTGATTTTTAGAGGTCCTTTCCAATTTCAAGCATTCTGTGATTCTGCAGTAACGGAAGTTGGAGTTCTTCTGGCAGTAAATCTGGTAAGGGATGTGAAGCAACACAGGAAGAGTTTTTACAGGTCTGTCAGCAGTAGGAGGAACAGTAGTCCTGCTGCTGAATGGGACAGGGGACCTGAAGTAGGTTGAGAAGGAGACTTCATAGAACTAAAGTGGATCTTCCTCATCTAATCCCTGGGCAAATGATGAAGCAAATGCTGCTGGATGTCAACGTAGGAGAACATAAGTACATGGTTAAAAGTTGTTGGTATTGATCTGTGAAGGACAAATCATGCCTGACTAGCCCAATATCCTTTTAAAGGAGATACGGAGCTTGGAGATTAGGGGACAATAGTGAAAGTTATTTATCCTGAGCTCAGCAAGGCTTTCTGAACAGACTCCCATAATATTCTCAATGATAAACTGAAAATATATGACAGAACTGCTGGAGTCAAATGACTGTGATCAGCATAGTGAATTCCAGTGACTTGCCCAAGAGCCAATCACTAACAGTGTACTCCAGAGGTTGGTGCAAGGGCCAGTATTGTTCAACGTCTTCATTAATAACTCAGATGATGAAACAAAAAAATTGGCAAACAACTGAAATCCAGGAGTAGCGAATGGTTGAGGAGGCCCTTGACTGGGTGGAGAAATGGGTCAACAGGAATCTAATGAAGTTTCACAAAGAGAAGAACAAAGGTCCTGCTCCTCTGGGGAGGAATAACCTCACGTACTAGTAGGTACTGGGGGTTGACTCGCTGGAATGCAGCTTAGGAGAAAACTACCTGACTGTCCTGGTGCTTAATGTGTCAGACACAATGTGCCCTTGCACACAAAACCCAAGCAGCATCCTCAGTTGCTGGAGGCAGTGCATTGCCATTAGATTGAAGGTGTTCTTTCCCCTCTGCTCAGTGTAAATAGGATCACACCTGGAATGCTGGATCCAGCTCCTCAGGAAAAGATATTGTTGGACTGTAGCTAACAGTCTATAGCTGTTAACTGATCTCTCAAAGGACCAGAAAGGTGATGAAGAGATTGAGGTATCTGTTTTACAAGGAAGAGTCAAGAGACCTGGGCTTGTTAAGCCTTGAGAAGAGAAAGTGTGGCGTGGACAGGATGGTGGTTGTAGTAATAATGGTTATAAATACTTGAATTGAAGCATGTGATGAAGATGGAGCCATGCTCTTCTCATTGGTGCATCCTGACATGACAGAGGTCATGAACCCAAACTGAAATAGAAGAACTTCAATTTAAGCATAGGAAAACAGCTTTGGGGGGTAATAAGGGCTCTGGCACAGGTTGCTCAGAGAGATTGTGAAGTCTCCATCCTTGGAGAGGTTCAAAACTGGACTGGACACAGCACTGAGCAACGTGCTCTAGCTGACCTTGCTTGAGCAGGGGCTTGGAATAGATGACCTCTATATAGTTTCCTTCCCACCTCAGCCATTCAGTGCTTGGGTGGTAGTAGACTGTTTCAGTCTTGGAGGCTGGTCATATGACATGAACATAAACCCAGTTACTAAAAACTGTTAATTTTGTTTGGAACCAGCTAGTAAACAATTGTTAGCAACTTAAAATGATAAAATTAGTGAAAAAGTTTCAAAATGTCAGCAGATTCACAGCTTTCTCAGACACTGTCTTTTACTGATTATTAAATATGAAGAATTCTGATTTTGATACCAGAATATCATTTGGAAGTAAGTGATGGTTTATCATACTGTGTTGTGCAACAACCACTTAATAACATCTGGCTTTTTAATGTTTTAAATTTTATTTCTTTATTTTTAAAACAGGATGTTATGTGTAAGTAGAAGATGGGAATGTAAAACTAAGGTGGTATTAATTTCCTTGGTTAGCAAGGCAATGGATAGTTTTTTCAATGCTTTGTCCATTTCACAGTGCCCTTCCAGCAAGGAGTGTGCAATCTATTCTCTTGTTTTCTTCTTTACAACCCTTCCCATTATGTTGGTTGACTCACCGTAAGGCCCAAGCAGCATTCTCTAATGCATCCTGGGATAAAGTATCGTCTTCCTTGACTCCCTTACATAGTTTGTGGCTCCCACTGCAACCGTTTAACTATTTATATCTTGTCATTCTTTCTGTGATTAACAGCTTTGTTCATGCTCACTCATTTGTGTGAGGCCAAGCAAAGACGCAAAATGCTAATACGGCTAAAATGAAAGAGATTAGACTTGCTATTGTAGAGAGTTCTAAATTCATTGTTTTCCAAATGCAGTCAAAATCAAGCTAAATAGGTTAGAGACTTGACAAGAGTTGATGTAACAATTGTTATAAAACCAAGGGCCTGTAATTTATACAAAGGCATTATTACGAACAGTGAGTGACCTTTCTCATCTTGGTTTGGACAAGAAAAATCAATTTTATTGCTTGAATGCAGGAATTTTTGACACAAGTATTTTTGATTTTTACCTGTACTCTGGAGGGAAAAAAGTACTAATGTGCTAGCAAAGTTTGCAGGTGTTTGGAAAAAATAGTGGGAATTGGTCAGAGAAATCAGGATAGATTCTTGGCACTTGGCAAAGTTGATAAGAGTAATTTTAAAGATAGTTAAATGAAAGGGATATTGAAAAACAATGGCAGATGTGAGAATTCTATTTTAAATAACCCAAAGATACCCCCCAGTTTGGAAAGTCTGAAAAGTTATGTGCTATGGATAGTGTTCAAACCTGTGGGAGATTGATTCTTCCCCTCTCCTCTGCTAATTGCATGAACTTGGTAAAAAAAACTCTTCCCAGAGAATATAAGTTCATAATACTGTGGAGGATTTTTTCATGTCAAATTGCTTTTTAATTCACTTATTTTTATTTTTAACCAGTTTTGGTGTTGTTTAAATTTTGATCAAGGATAAAGAGTAAGATGGATTCCAGTGTTCTTGTTTCTAGTGTCACAGTATTACCTTTTATTTTCTCTGGTAGGTTGATTGTTACTGAACAAGGGGTGTTTCACCTGTTGAGTTTCCCAGGCATATGTGAACTAGTAGCAAGTTGCCCATTGGTGATTGCCATCAGCGAGACCATTCTTGGGAATGCTGGCTTGTGTTCTGCTAAACCTAGCTTTTCCAGGGTTACCAAACCCCCCTCAAACCAAACAACTCACTCCCGTAAACCCCTTCAAACATGAAGTTGATCTCTGGTGCTTCAGAAGTTTTTTTATAAATTCAGGTTTATATTAAAAACTACACGTTTATGTAAAGTCATTTGTTGTTTTATCCTAGTCTCCCTGCAGTTCTCTTTCATTGATGCAGCTCTACAAATTATACTTTTAGTTAAGCTTTTTTCACTTTTTGTGAGCTATTGTTTCATTTGAAGGCATTGAGTTATCCATCGACCATACCAATCTTACATTAAACATAGACAAAAGGTAATTTCTGTGTTTCTGGTTGAGATTATTGTGTTAACTCACTTTGTTGGGACAAAGACCTTTAGTGTATACTTGTTTGGTTTCTTTTTTTGTGTGTACTTTTTTGTTAGGTTTTATTTTTAGACATAGGGTGATTTGTCAGATACCAAAATTAGGTTTATCTTGTGCCTGAACTGGTCTTGGTTTCCTGCTGTTCTGCAGTAGACTGTTAGCAAGGGAAAACTTTGTCATAAACAAATGCAACCACATCTTTTTCTGATATAAAGGAAGGGTGAAGATACAGTAGAGCCTTAAGACAGCAATCACTCCTTGACTAAAAGTACTTTGCTCTACAGCTAATAATTCCACTTCTTCACAGAGCTTCTTGAACTAGGAGAACTTCCTTGAATTAGGGCCTGAGGCTAATGGACTTGGCACTTAGCTGTAACACAAGAAGCTTGTGGTTCTTACAGAGTTGCTACAATCCAACTATAAAAATTGGCATATCTGATGTAGTTTGACCTGTGCTGGCT
This sequence comes from Pycnonotus jocosus, assembly GCA_013400435.1. Lineage (NCBI taxonomy): Eukaryota > Metazoa > Chordata > Aves > Passeriformes > Pycnonotidae > Pycnonotus > Pycnonotus jocosus. Next base: position 130,826 of record VWYP01003573.1, read on the forward strand.
TATGAACCACTGTTATGTTGGTCTGGGCCAAACCTGAGTGATGTGAGGGGTTTGTAGCTCTTTTGCAGTTGATACTAGGGAGTAAGTTGTACATGAGCCAGCAGTGTCCTTGTGGCCAATGAGGCTAGTGGTATCCAGGGATGATGCCTTAGGAAAAGCATTTCCAGCTGGTCAAGGGAAGTGACCTATTCAACTCTGATGAGGTCAGTTTGAAGTGTCAATCTCTGGGCTCCTCAGCACAAGAGAGACATGGAGGTCTTGGGGTGTGTCCAGTGGAGGGCTATGAGGATGATTAAGGGACTGGAATGTCTCTCTCTGAGATAAATAGGACAGGCTGAGGGAGCTGGGCCTGCTCATCCTTGAGAAGCAACAGCTGAGAGGTGACCATGTCAATATCTGTTGGTATCAGAATGGAGGGTGCCAAGAGAAAGAAGCCAGACTCTTCTCAGTAGTGCCAAGCAATAGGACAAGAAGGAATGGGCAGAAACTGATACACAAGGTCCCACCTGAATATGAGAAAGAACTTCTTCCCTATATGGGTAACTGTGCACTGGAACAGGTTGCCCAGAGAGGTTGTGGTGTCTTCCTCACTGGAGACATTCAAGAACTCTCTAGATACAGTCCTGTGCCATGTGCTCTAGGATGACACTGCTTTAGTAGGGAGGTAAGATTGAATGACTGACTGTGGTCCCTTCCAAATTTGCTTTAAGTCTTCCAACACCATTCTGTGTGTGAATGTTACATTACCGCCTTGTCACAGTTCCGTAGATTATAAAATGTATCACCATTGCCATTCGTTGGTCTGATGAGGATATGGAATGTGACTAATGTTTATGTATCCATGCAAAGAAGTATTATACTTTGTTGCTTTATTATTGCATGAATAGCAGTTTAAAATTAATTACAGTGAGCTTTATTTTCTTCACTGATATTCTTGATGGAAGATTTCCATTTTGTTAAAGTGAATTCTCACCTCCTGGGAGTTGTTAGCTTTTAAATTTGAAAAATATCACCAAGTTCTTTGAAACAACATTTTGTTAGTCAAAATCAGAAATTTCTGTAAGTTTTGGTAAATTCATTTGTAAATTTTTGTTTGGTGGTTTTGTGTGTGTGTGTTTGTTTAGCTGTCGTGGGTAGCAGGATTCTTAAAGTGAATGGTCTTACAAGTGGTGGATAAAGGAGCAGACCTCAAGAAGCAGGTTGCCTTGGAGAAGATTTGAATGTGTGCTGACATTCAGTTAATAGCTATGTGGAAGCTTTTACACTTTTATTTAAGTTAGGTTACTCCTTCATGGAAGCTGCAGTACTCCTGAATTTGGGCACTTAAAGTTGAAAGTTGTATTGCATCTTTGTACTATGCCTTGCAGCTCAATACTTTTTCCATTTCTGTATCATAGGCTACTTTTGTATGTATTTGTCTCTAACAAGAGCAAAATGAGATCATGACTATAGTAAGCTGTTCATATGCACAAGTGATCCAGTATTGAGATAAATTTTCCATCCTTGTCAAATATTTTAGTTTCTGAATGCAATATAAATCTGTCTTTTCTTTTTTCTTTACCCATTTGGTAGTGGATACCCTGTTTTCAAGAAAATTAAATGGAAAATACAGACTTGAACGCCTTGTTCCAACTGCAGTCTATCAACATATGAAGATGCACAAAAGAATTTTAGGACACTTATCGTCTGTGTACTGTGTAACTTTTGATCGGACTGGCAGGCGAATATTTACTGTGAGTACAAAATCTTTATTTTTATAATTTTTTTTTAATTTTTAAGTACACATAATATATATTCCAATTGTTTCCAAAACCTGAATATAGGATAGATACACTGATTATGAATGAAAAGCAGAGTAAGTCCTTTACTACGGTTGTTCTCATATTTGCTTTTAGTAGCCGTGCTGGTTTATGCACTAAAATGGTTTTGGCAAATATATCTGAACTCTAGATGTGATGGTGGTTGCTGATCCATGTAGCTTATTGAGAAAACTGTTCGTTTTCAGGGGAAAGGATTTATCTTGTGTAGGTTCTTTCTTCTGGCTTCATTTTCTCTAGCAAAAACATAAGCAAAACAAGGAACTGCCACCACAGAATTTGATTAGGAAGTCAGAGAGAGAACAATCACGTGGTGTGTTGTAACAAATGTTTGTTCACAACAAATTGTTATTATGAGATCCTAGGAACTTTTTAAAAATAGTAGTGTTTTTAGTATTTTTAATTGTTTGCCTTTTTTGTTGTTGATAAGTCATAAATAATAGACAGATGTCTGAAATCAGTACTGAAATTGCAGGTTTCCCAAGGGATGGGATTTATAAAACCACATAGATGTCAGTGTAATATTTAGATTTCTTGGTAAGTAGTCAGTTTCAGTAGAGACAAAGATTTCATAAACACTATTCATGGCAGTGCAGGATGCTTTGGCTGCATTTATTGCCTTCCTACAAACACTGGATGTAATTGATACCTGTGTGGATTCAGGAGCTTGATTGTGTCCTTTTAACCTCATGTCAGATAGCTTGAACAATGCTGATAGAGGTACAGTTAAGGTTTCCTATTTTGCTTTGCAGTCCTAACTTCTAAAATTCTTTCAAGGCAGTTGTAAATATAATTTGCCCTTTTGCTCACATAAATCTTGCTTTGTCGCATGGGGAGATGTGTGGTTGAGGGAATGGGACACCTTGCAGTGTTTTGAACAGGCCTATTTATTTGTTGACTTGTTACTTTAGGCATAGAGGAGACTCATTTTCATATTTATTTTGTTTTCATCAGCAAGCTAAATCACAGGCATTAAAATCTTACGTCCTGTGGTTTATACATGATTTACTTATCAGGAAATGGGCTCTGTGATGTGGGTTTATTTTGTATGTGACATGACAGAGTGCATTAAAGATTTTATGAGAGAATTCTCTTGACTGTAACAGCAGTTTTTTTCAAAGTGAGAAGTAGAACAATCTGAAGTAAAATGGGTAGTGGAGAGAGGCAATATGTTTCTGCTACCCCAGAGTTTTGCTGGCATTCCTTTGCTGACTGTTGTTCTGGTCTAATTGCTTCAAAGAAAGTTCCCAGTTTAGATCATGATTACTTCAGGTGTTAAATAAAATGGCCATAGATATTAATTGTGGTTGCTGAATTTTTATTTTGGAGGGCCTGGGACTGAACCTCTTATCTCTGCACTTTTAGGCAAATCCAATGTTCTTCATGTAGATGTTTAGGTGGTTGTTGGCAAATGGTTGTATTCCACATTTCAGTAAAATCCAAGTTGCTGTAGCTGGCCTCATATAGTCAGTGGATAAACAGTCATGAGCTGTTGTATTGTAATTGCATCTGTATAATGAAATGGTGCCAGTTCTTTTCAATCTGGATCACTACAACTTCCAAAGTCTCTAGTGTGGTATGTAAATTTGCATGCATCAGTAGGGAATTGTTCTTGCCTTACATTTTTACTCTGCAATTTTCAGTGTGATGTTAGTTAGATAAGTTGTATTATATTTATAATTGGTTCTAGAAGCTGCATCATAATTCTTTCCTGTTCCACCTGACATCTGAAGGATTGAAAGTCTCTAAATTCAAGCTTTGTTCATGTTCTGTTTCAAATTTAAAGGAAAAGGTGTTCTTAGCACATTTTTGAAACATACTTGTCTGGGAGATGTTGTCCTTGCTAGAAAGACATGATTTCTATTTTGCCTAAAGACAGTGGAAATAGGACAATATACATTTTTTTCGTACTGGGTTAGTTGGTCTTTATTGTGTTCATGTAGCAAGGTTTTGGTAGTGGAAGGGCTTCTATGAGAAGTTGCCAGAAGCTTCCTCCGTGTCCAGTAGAGCCAGTGCCAGCCAGCTCCAAGATAGACCCACTGCTGGCCAAGGCTCAGCACATCAGTGATGGTGGTAGTGCCACTGGGATAACGTATTTAAGGAGAAGAAAAATCCCAGGGCAGCTGCAGTTGAGAGAGAGGAGTGAAAATAGGAGAGAGAAGCAGCCCTGCAGACCCTATCATGAGTGAAGAAGGAAGGGAAGGAGGTGTTTCAGGCGCTGGAATAGAGATTCTCCTGGAACCTATGGGGAAGACTCTGGTGAGGCAGCTGCCCCCCTGCATCCTGTAGAGACTGTTCTGGTTCTGCTGAAAAGCATAACTTGCAGAACCCACGGAGGGTAATTGAAACAAATACTGTCTTCTCTAGTTCCTGCACTACTTAAATTTCTGACTGCAAAAACCCTTTTTCTCCCCACCTTTATTTTCCTGTCTCTGCTGAGATTATTCTTTCTAGGGAATAATAAACAGCGTTGTGTAATACTCAGTGTAAGATTTCCAGCCCAAGATTAATTTGTGTGTTGCTTGGCAGTTTCACTTCATCCCACAAATGTGTGTAATGGTAGGAAAATAAAACAATTGAACTCCATACCTTGGTAATGTAGTCATCAGTTCTCTCTTGGTACTGAAGTTGTTTTAGGATTCACTTTTGACAGATGCTTTTTAATAGGTACATACATAATTTGTGGCAGTTGTGGATATAACCTTGGAAACATGAGCTGTGGTGTAAGCCAAATGCACTTGCTAGTAGAATTGCAACACTGTTTTAAGAGTTGTGGATTGTCCCATTCAGATCAGATAGAAACACATGAATTTGTTTGGACTCTAATATTCTAGTCTTGCCAAGGTGCTAGAGAATTTACAATCTTACCTAAGTTTTTTTCTCTTTTGTTTTCCTTTCCCCCTGCCTTCCCCCCTGCTCCATTTTCTTTGTTGAAACTTACTTGGGTGACAGTATTTTTTCTCTGCAGTGGAGATTTACAACATGTGCATCTGTAGTGACACTATAGCCAGCTGGCAGGGAGCAGGCCCATTTTATGCTGATCTTCTTTCCTTGGTTTGCTATTACTAAAAAGACCTCTGGAGACCCTCCAGGTGGTATTAGGTGCCACAACTATTTTATTTTTTTTTCCCTGCTGACCATTTTACATCTTTGTGACTGATTTCTACCTTTTCTAGTGTTTGATAGTTTTGGGTCTGCCATTCCCTCCTCCTACTTTCAGGTCTCTCTTCAGCAGTAAGGCTCTTATTTGCAGTTTTACATACCAGCAAGCACATATACCCTTCCGTCTCAGCTGCTTGGGTTTTTTGGTTGTGACTGCATTTTGAGGAGAATAAACAAGCTTCTTCATACTCTCATATCTCAGAATCTCTTATCATGATAACAGAACCACATGAGTAGATACTATCTTTAAGAGAATTATAGCATACTTACTGACAAACTGATGATGTACAGGTTAGATGTGTGGTCTGTGAGACTGTCAGTTTAGGGCACTTTAAGGTTTGAAGGGTTGAGGTTTGCAGCACGAGGTCCAGCTGGAGTCACTAGAGATATACCACAGGGTTTGGTACTGAGACTGCTAGGCTCTCATCTTTCACTTAAGGACCTGCGTGATGGAACAAGAGGGTGCCTTCAGTAGATTGCCAGAAGATAAAAAAACCTAAGTTGTGGACACAGCATCATGTTCTAGTTGACCCTACGTGAGCTGGAAGTTTGGACTAGACCAAAGTGTCTTTTCACCTCAACAATTCTGTGATTCTGTCCTCTGCTCGTTGCTGTAACTCAGGCTCTGGTTGTGTTCCCTGGTCTGGCACTGTGACAGTCTAGTAGTTAGATGAGGCAAATGTGTTCCACAGAATCTCAGCATGGAAGTTTTATGCATAGGTAGAAATAGCATAGGCTGTATCATTGGTCTTCTCACCCAAGAGGCAAAAAATATAATTATGAACAAGCTTCTATTTTCCTATGAGCAAGTAACTATTTCCTTTGCCTAGGAGACCTGGTCCTATTTTATAAAAGGTTGATGATAGTATTGCCATGCCTTCTGCTGTCTTTAAAGTGTAAATGCTAGATTACAGAGGCAGATGTGCAGAGGCACTGTAAGCAGATGGAATAGCAAAAACTGGTGACATTTTGTAAGGATGGTGTAACTTGTTGTAGCACCTGTGTGTGTTCAGTAGTGGATCAATGCTTTGAATGTTAAAACCCACCTTTGTATTGCTTCTGAACGTAAGTAATTGAATTAAATGTTTACAGTAAACCTTGTCTGTCAGTGTGTGTGCAATGTTCAAATGTCATGGTATTGAGCCATGATGTGGTGCAGGTGCTCAGACTTTCAGGAAGGCACAGAAATGTAGTAAAAATGAAGGAATGAGTTCTGAATTTTTTGTTAGGGCTGGGAATTTGTTGTATACAGGCAAGTAGCTGCTAGAAATGTATGGGAAGACCAGCAAAACTTGAGTTAAGTATAAATATGTAGATGAAACCTCTTGAGTTGAGAAAGAATGGTCATTTTGGTGTTTGCTAATATAAATATTTAAGCAGGTTTGTAGTAGTTTGACCTAATAATAGAATAGCTATTCATACATGCTCTTTACCTAACTTGTGCTAAGTATGATGATGAAACTAGGAAGCTAAGGAACGTATGTGGGTATAAATGACAGACTGTACCAATTTATAATTCACTTTCACATTTAATGTAAATCTTTATTTAATCTTTATTTTAATGTATTGCAACAGCTTCTTCAGTTTATGCTGGATTTTTGAAAAAAGTGTCTTACTGAAGCATAAACCAACTTGCTGTACGATTTGTGATCTGTATTGTAAATCCATCATGATTTGTATATACTGTTGAGAATCAATATAAACTTGTGTTTTGAATGCAGTGTGGAATACTGTTAAAAGCATGGGTGGGAGTATTTGCATGTCACTAGTTCTGTTTTTGACTTCACTGTGCTTACTCTAGCATCAAAACAGCCAATGGCGTGGTTGAAATTATTTCTACCTTACTTCTAGGGATCAGATGATTGCCTTGTAAAAATCTGGGCAACTGATGATGGAAGATTGTTGGCTACGCTGAGAGGGCATGCAGCTGAAATATCTGATATGGCAGTAAACTATGAAAACACCATGATAGCTGCTGGAAGCTGTGATAAAATGATCCGTGTTTGGTGCCTTCGAACTTGTGCACCCTTAGCAGTCCTGCAGGGCCACAGTGCATCTATAACGTCATTGCAGGTAGGTTTTGCTTTGCAAAAATGAGTCATGAGAACGTTCAGTGCATGCCTGGCAATTAAGCTTGAAGTGAGAAGGAATTTTCCTGGTATGCATTGTGAAAAAATATGTTTATTGTCAAAATGCCTGACCTTTGAAGAATCCCAGACACAGGCCTTGTTAAAAAAAATCGTGTGACACATGTGGGCAGTTCTGTTTTGAAGTACCATTCCTTTGCAGGCTGTGATTCTGAGCACAGGTGCAATGGGTAAAAACTGCAGTCACTGGGAATACTTTGGTTTGGTTTTGTTTAGAGTTACATGCTATTGTGCAATTGGGTGCTGGGGAGGGAGGAGGAAGCTGGAGTGCTTTGGCAAGTAACCCAGAAAGGTTGTTCTGGAGGGAGTGACAAAGCAGCTTTTTCTTATTTTGGTGTTCATTCCAATCTGTTTCCCTTAAGTATGGTTTGATGCTTGATTTTATTTATTTTTTTTTTTTTTTGTGAGATGAATTGTGGAACTTCTTAGCACATCTGGAACAGATTAACAGGAAAACTTTTCTTTTTTTCTTCCCCCTTTTCCCAGTTCTCTCCACTATGCAGTGGCTCAAAGAGATATTTATCTTCAACCGGGGCAGATGGAACTATATGCTTTTGGCTGTGGGATGCTGGCACCCTTAAAATAAAGTTAGTTGCTATTTTTTTTATTGCTACTTCTGTTTATGTAATTATGAATGATGTACAAATATGGAGAAAATGTGACTAAACCAAGCTTGTCATTGATTATTTCAGTATGTGATTGTTCCGTGTGATCTATTTCTGATGTAGCTATAGCTTGCTTGTCTCTTAAAAACCAAGTTGATAATATGACATTTTCTGGAGTGATAATGTATATATGTTAATTTAGAAAATTAGTCTACTGTTGAGTTTGTTGTTTAATGTAGTGTCAAAGTTGGCATTCCATTCTTCTGATGTCATCGCAATTTCATATGAAATGAAAATTATGTTGAGAAAATTGTTGCAATTTAAATTGCAAAATCCACTTTTAAAGGAGACAGTAATGTCCTAGTATAAATCAGGATAGGATATTTTTGATGTTTGTTCTTTCCTTACCTATATTACCTTTCCATAGTTGCTCTTGGCTGTAACATGGTGAAAGGCAGAATTCTTGGACAGCCATGTATTGAAGGCTGAAGATGTGCCTGAAGTTTCTGCCTTCAAAGATACTAAAAATGTTGTTAAGACTTTCACATCTAGTTTTTTTAAATCAAGTTGCTCAGCAGCTTTCAAATGCTCTTTGCTCTTTTTTTCCTTTATCACTAAAATGCGTAGCTTAAAATTGGAAATGGTTGTCTTAGTAATCATTAGTGATTTAGCTTTGATGGTAGTATGTGTTATGGATATATGCTCCTCGCAGGTAAGTTCAATTTCCTTTTAGTTTTGGTAATTCCTACTAAAATCTTTTTCTTTCAGTGTGCTGAGGTTATGCAGAGCTTGCAGGCAGGCTTGCATAGGTGCTTTTCTAGTTGTTTGGGCCTTAACTATTTTGGTGTTCTCTGGATGTTTTGTCTCTTTTGGTACTGTAAATGAAGCTGTGTCTCAGGTTATTACTCCTCTGCTGCCTAGTGCATGCTGTGATCAAATTAAGACTCTCCTTTTTTACTGAGTACAGGAGGAGATAGCTTCCATGCTTATTTTTGTGTGAGGGAGATGCTGCCACATTATTTTTCTTATGGCTTCTTAAGTCTGAGCTCTTGTTGACAAGATGAAATCTGCTGATTAGTAAACCTTTTGAGCCCACATTTTTTTTTTCTTTTATCTTTCTCTTTTCTTTCTTTTCTTCTTTTCCCAAGTAAAGTTTAAGTCTATGGAATTGATTTTTGAAACTAGTTCTGTCATTAGAAAATAGTGAACCCTGGAGAGTTAGGTAGGTTGTAATATATAAGCTGGGAGATGAATGTTTAGAAATTATGGAAATTTGAATGAGTAATGGAATTGGATGGGATTTGTCTTGAGATAAAACTTAGGGAGAAAGTTGGTGCTGGTTATAATAGGGGATTCTCAACTAATTCCTTTCCATGGTGATATATAATTGTAGAATAAAAGTTTTTAGTGAGATGTGCTCAACAAATATCAAAAGAATAGAATATATTTGAGGAATGCATTCGTGTAGAAGTAATTGCAAGAGATGTGATTAGACAGGGCCACAGAGGAAACAGATCAGTTCAAATGCCTTGTGCAGCATAGCAAGGAAGTGGTTTGGTAACGTAAGTCACGCCAGTGACTCGTGTTGCTTAAAAACAGAGTGCAGATTAAATTTTGAGACTGGAATTTTTCTACTGCTTTTACCTTTTGTTTTGGAAATACTTTTTATGTTGGGTTTGAGAAGAATGAGGAAGCCATTAGGCTGTATTTTTTCAGTCTGGAAAAGAACGAATACATGTAAGATGAGTCATGTAGAGTCATGACTGTGTTGAGGGGGGAATATAATGAGGAATTGCTTGTGCGCCCTTATGGTTCTAGAAGGTATCAAATGAAAGTATCAATTTTCAAATAGGAAGAAGATGGTTCTTTACAAAACAAGCAATTGAGTTACAAAACTCTTTGCCATGGTATTATGCATTATATGAAGATATTTAAAGTTATCACTGTGTGCTTTTTCTTTTAAGTCTTTGTTTAAGCTTACTACAGCTGTAATGTATTTGAAGGTATTGATGCTTTTTAATCCAAACTAAAACTTGATAAAAATGTCTAAATAAGAAATAGGTATGTCTTTTGGGACTGGAATATAACTGTATGCCACTTGTGATATCGAAACAGTTGGACACACAGACAAGTCTTAATTTCCTGAATTGAACAGTATACTAGTTCAGGGAACTTATTAGTTAGGGGAAGTTTTACTCAATATGCTAATCTGTAAATTTTTCTAACTTTGCATGATTATTCCAATAAACCAAAATAAGTTATACTGGGAAACTTGGAATCCAGTGTAATTTTCCACAAGAGGGCTGCATTGCATGGCCAGTGCATCTCAACAATGGGTATATATTATCATAACAGTTTTCAATGAAGTGATTGCACTTCCTTACACACTTGGATCTGGTTCTCCTTTCAGAGCTCTGGAAGCGTGGCAGGTTCCCTCTACATCCATTCAGTTATGTGCCGGGGGAAAACAAGTACTAGCAATATATGAGCATCAAAGGAAAGAAAGATGCCTGTTAATTTTTGTCATAAGGCCTCTTTTGAAGTTACATTAAAAAAATATGATGTGTAGGCCATCTGGAAGAAAGTATCGCTGGTGAGGTGGGAAGTTTATCCTTCCATTTATCTGTGTATTTAAAAATACAGGCTTGCTTCTATTCAATGTTTATAAAGAGGAGGAAAGCTAGTAGGGACAGACAATAAGATCTTTTACCTTGGTTGGTCAGCCTCTGAGCTTGCTGCCCTGTATCTTGGTTCTAGTACAGCTCTCACCCCAGGAAGGAGAAATTGGTGCTTTCAAGTGAGACCAAGAGTTCTGAGTGGTTCACGAGAAACATGCTGTAACATGCTTAAGCTAAAGCTTGATTTCATGTTCCTCCTGGGCTTGACTGCAGCCTGCTCTACAAGAATGCAATTGCTATCAGTGATGAAAGTATGTTACTAAATTATTCAATGCTTCAAATGAGGATGGGCAGTGAAGTTTTGAAATTTTAGCTACTTAAAGAAAAATAAAAAATATGTATATGCCATCCCTGCTTTTTGTATTCAACACTATTCGAATTGCCTGCTAGTGAGCGGACTCATGATGATCATGTGGTTAATTGTCATTTCAAGATGATTGGCAGTGCCATTAATACTTTGCTGAACTTTTTCATGTAATGCAGGAAAAGCAGAGTTGGTATTGTGTTCAGTGTGCTCTCAGAAATAATGAGTATTGTTCTTAACTACACTGAGTTGTATTTTCTGGGTTTTTTTTTTTCTTATCTCTGCAAATGTTTATTTTGTTTCATTCTCAGATTGCAAAAAACTTGTAACTCAGCTTTGCCAACAACTCTGCTGCAGTTAATATTATTTAATTAATAAATAGTACGTCTGAAATAAGGGGCTTCCCATGTTGGTTTCCTATTGTTTCATAATCTTGTTAATTGAGGCTTCTGTTTTTGGATCAGACATATAGCCCAGTCCAGAGATGGTGGTGACACCTCTGTTTTGATGAACTGTAGATTTACAGTAATGTCGTAGGTTGAAAGAGACATTGGCACAGCTGACCACAAAATTCTCATGTTGCTCAAAGGAAAATGAGCAACCCTGTTCACATGGTTCTGTGACTAGTGTGGATGCCTGTTCCTAGTGTTATAGGGGCACCTGTGTGCTCCTCTTCTTTTCTTGAAGATATTTATGACCAGGAAGCTACCATGTATGTCTAAAAGCAGCAACATTCCAGGTAGATTAATTCAGTTTCCAAAGAGAGGAAGACTGGTTGTTGCTGCAGGCAAGGAATTCACAGTATCTAATCCAAACAAGATGGGAAAACAATTGAAAATTTAGGCAATTGAGTTTTACCCTGGATTTAGTCTTCTTTTACTATTCTGGGTGGTGATAGTAAGCACAGGAATTGGATCCTGCATCATTTACAGGAGGGAGGAGTGAGAAAGTCTGCCTCATCAGAAACTGAAGAATCATGTGCTTCATTTGAGTTTAGGGGAAAATTATTATGACTGGTCCGTGCATCACAGTTAAATTAGTTGCACTGTGAAATGTTTGCCTATGTATGTTTTCTGACGAAGACACTGAGTTTTCATTTTTCTTCTGCCACCTGTTTGTGTCACAAGTTTCCAGTGTTGGCCTGTTACTGACAGACCGTATGAGCAAGGCAGCAGAACCATCTCACAGATTGAAACAGAGAACCTTGGTGTATTGCATTTCTTCTTCTCTGTTTATTCTTCCATCATTCTAACAAGAATGAAAAAAAAAAACAAAAAAGAAACTCAGGAAAAACATGTGCTGATTTTGACATTCCTGTTTTGGACAGGACACTGATTTCTCAGTTATCAGTCTGTGGTACTTCCTATTTGTTTTCTTATGCAGAAGGCACTTGATGTTAAAGGGGTTGGTATATATCAGAATTTACATATGCTGAACCTTTTTCATTAACTTGTGAACAAAGACTTAGGTTAGAGAGATATCACACATCTGTTTTCTGTGAAGAAGTCTTGCTTTAACTACTACATGACCAGACTTAGGCCAGTCTGCAGGTCAGATTAATAAACTAAAAAAACAATAAATGCATTGAAAACATATGTGAAGTGAAACACTGTCCTGGAGAGAACCAGCTTTTGTCCCCTTCCTACGCTTCACAAAAATACTGATTACCCAGCTTATTTTGCAAGCTGCTCAGTTGTAGAAGAGTACCGTAATCCCTTGTCTCCTAATGCCTAAAATAGCACACATTGGAGAGATGTAAGTTTGAGAATTTAAATTGGTTATCCCAACTAGAATGTAAGTGTATACTTGCTCTAATTTGCAGCTGTCCTAACTCCAAAGGCAGAGTTCACAAACAACAGTGGAAGAAAACAGCCTATTTATCTATTTACATTTGTTCCAAATTATATAAACTGCATATTGAATTCTCTGATAGTTCTTGTTAGTATCTCAGTTAAGGAGCATTTGAACTGCTTTATAAAAAAGATCTTTTTCTTGTTTAGTGTATCTTGTGAAGTTTCTTTGTCACAAAGGTGTCTGCAGGGAGTCACCTTAAAACTCCTGCAGGAAAGGTCACAGAAACAGCCTATACTGAATGAATAATTTGGAGAAAGATTTCTTAACTGATATTGGTGATGATTATTATTTTGTTTTATGCATAAACCATCACCAAGGTTTAGTGCTTATTACTTTCTTTGAGATAGCAATAACTGATTAGTGGAGAAAGATCTCTTATGCATCTGCCTTCAGGTGAAATGAATTATACAGGCCATTTTGCTTTTAAAAGAGAACATTTTGGTTAAGTTCTGAATATGCATTCTTTTATGTTAGTGCAAATCTTTAGTGATGACACTCGTGGGTGTAGTGCTGCTGTTCTCTCATAAGTTAATTCTTTGAGAGAAGATTGCAGATGGCATACTGTGCAAGACCACCTACTGGTTTGAGGTTGCTCTAATGCATGAACAGAATTGAAATAATGATTGAAGAACTTGATCTGATTTGTTTTGGTTTTACACATCCTTAAAGTGCCAGATCCACTGAAGCTTTAGTTTTGCTAGCACATCACATTCTGAAATGCTGAGAGAAAATTGAGGTCCATAATATAAAATCCCTTACAAACTTCTAACCATTATCCTGACATTTTGGGTACTGTTTGAAACTACTCTACAAGGAATACATGTCATTTGAAGAAACTCTTATATTCTAATAGTGTGAAAAACTCCAAATTTATTTGAATTTCGTTGATATCCTTGTCTATAAAGAACACCCAGCTCTGTTTCTCTCTTGTAAGAGCAAGCATATGCCACAGGAGAAAACCAGTACACTGAGCAGTTTAAAACTGAACATCATGGGAAGGTGGCTCTGTTCTGCCCTGCTGATAACTCCAGGAGAGTGTTTTGTATAGCAATATCAGAAGGGAATGGGATTTAAGTTGTGTTACAACTCTCCTTGATGCATGGATTACTTAGTCCATCTGGATGTCTTAGTTTCCTAAAGATCAGATCATGAAGCATAGTCGCACAAAATTGTTTATAAATGGGCACCCATCTGTTCCTTCATATTTAATTTTATCCTTCTGTCCTTCATTTCTAAGATACTGACTTAGTTTTTGAAATCTTATTAGGAAATTATTTAACTGGTGTTTTTTATTTTTTATTTTTTTTTTGTAGTCCAAGGCCAACAAAGTTTACAGAGCGTCCTCGTCCTGGAGTCCAAATGATCTGTTCTTCTTTTAGTGCTGGTAAAAGACTTTTTTTTTCCCTCCTCTCCTTGTATCAGTGTAAGAAGTCATTTGACATGTAAAATGAAGTACAGTACAGTTACTGTAGCATATTTCTTTTTAATAAGATGTATTTAAGAGGCTATTTAAAAACTCAAGTATTTAAAATAGAAATTTAGAATTTATACATTAATACTTGCTGCTACAGAAATTTTTAGAAACAGTTAAACATGAAATGTTGTAAGTAATTCTCTTGTGACTGCAAGTCTTTTCAGAACGAGATAGATGTATACCTTTTTCTCAAAATAATTAGCAGAGTCAGCTTTATCTGAGGTGTAATATATGGGGATTTGTACAAGAAGGGGCTGATTACAGAGTTCTCATGGTCTGGGTTTCATTGATTCTGGAGCTGGTAACTGAAGAATGCTATATAAATAATTGGATAAAATATCAAAATGTACTGGAGTTCTAGTTCCATTTGATTTTTTTTAAGAGGGAGGCTTCTAAGGGCTTAGTTGCAAGCAAATTACTCTGGTTAGCTAATCTTTCTGATACATCTGCTGATGCATATTTACTGACAGCAAATGTGAGGTAATTCAGCTCCAGTTAAGCTTTGGAGTTTCTAAATGTTGTTTTGACTTAAAGGTCAGTTACGGGCATAGTTGAAATGAGATGTACAGCTATAAATTTCAGAGAATAAATTGAAATATTTGATGTTACATCCCTTTGAAAATACTGTAATAACAGTAGATTGCCCTTTTTTAAAAGACTTATCTGTTTGTTTTTCTCAGGTGGAATGTTTTTGGCCACTGGGAGTACAGATCACATCATTAGGGTTTATTTCTTTGGATCAGGTCAGCCAGAGAAGATGTCAGAGTTGGAGTTTCATACTGTAAATACATTTTTTAAAATTACATATGTACTTGATTAAACTAATAATTTGGATAAAAGGGGTTAATTTGGAGAAATTTGATTTCTTTTTTCTTTTTCTGCTTTTTTTTATATAGGACAAAGTTGACAGCATTCAGTTTTCTAATAGTAGTAGCAGGTAAGCACACTATTCAGAGCTAGCTTTTTGACCTTGTAGACATTTTTCAATACCAGTTTCCAGAGGTAGTTAATGAAAAAAGAGCTTTGTTTTGAGTTTCATCCAGTAAAATTGTCTATAACTGTTGGAGTCTTACTGTTTCTTTTTAATGCTACTCCTTAGTTTCACAGTTGTTTTCATTGTAATGATTGAATATTTTGAATTTGCTAAAATTATGGATATAAAAATACTTGAAACTTTTTCCCAAGAAATATGTGTATATATATACACACCTATCAAATACGTGTACTTTTAGATACATTTTTAATGTGTAAAGCTTTTTTCAGTTAAGTGCTGCATACAGAGAAATTATCAAACTAGATCTAACAACATTTTGTTTAGCTAGCCTAATGCTTTTTTAATGTTTAAGTTCCTTTAAGTTCTGGATGTTGGAAATGAAGGATACTAAAGAAAAGAGTTGGGTTTATTATGAAGCATCTGACACTTCCACTTATTTGATGTTTTAATGTACACTTTTATCATGATACAAATAGTTATAAACCAAGCTTCACCCACCTCTTTCTCCTCCTACACCTGAACCTCTAAAAAGGGGAAGAAAAGGATGGGAGAGAAACTCAGCCTGGGAAACACTTCTTCATGTAAATATCATGATACTTAACTCAGTATACAATGCTAACTTATTGGGAATAGGTTTTGTTTTAAACAATGTCTGTACTTCTACTGGCAGGGCTCTTCTCTGGACCTGGTGTGGTAGGGTCAGTCCCTTAGAATGTTCATTGGGTTGTGGTGTCCTTGTGCCACTGCAGTGTCATAACTCAGCAAGGTGCACCAAAGGTCATAAAACAATTAGTTTGGAAGGGGCTCAGGATAGGGAAGCAGGTTTGACTTTTTGGAGGCCTTAAATTTTTTTACTGGTATGGGAAGTGTTTTTAACCTCAAGCCACTTGTACAGCATTCTAACACTGTTTGGACTTCTTACTCATACCTTCTGGTTTTGCCTTCTAAATTCTGTGCCTCTAATTTTCAGGTGTCTTTTCTGTACAGATCTGCCTTTGATCTCTGAGTAACCTTTTCCTCTTTTTGTTAGATTTGTGAGTGGAAGCCGTGATGGAACAGCACGAATCTGGCAATTTAAGCGAAAGGAATGGAAAAGCATTTTGTTAGATATGGCTACTCGCCCAGCAGGGTAAGTGATGTAAAATGTTCTGCTATCACACAGATTCTTAAGGGTCTTTGTTATAATTTGCTGACTTACTAAAAATTTTTTAAAAAGACAGTGAGAGAAAAGAAAAAGAGAAAGCTTAAATTATTATTGCTTATATGCACAGTATACTTATCTCGCTCTTGAAATCCAACAAAAAAAAAAAATTTGACCACATATCCAGCTGTGGAAATTAGCTTGTCCTGATAACAGTGCCACTAGTATTTTGATAAGATTAAAAGAATAAAAGATAATCAAAACCCATTGGAGGTCAAATTTATATGATTTTTTTACATAGACATTCATTTCTGGAGCAAGAAAACCAGGGCAGATCTCTTATTGAGACTGCTTGCATTTAGCAATATTTACAGATATTGTGCAATGTGTCTGCCCAGAAAAGCAATACTGCTTTTCATACAACATACCAGAGCTAAGAAATTGCTGGTTCTGGGCTGGATTCTCATTTGTTAAAACAATCTGAGAGTTTACAAGAATTTGTAGGTATGGGAAACTTCTGTACACTAGAACAAGCAATGAAAGAGGCTTGAAGATGGAGAATTACTTAGTAGGAATTGTAGCTTGCACCTTTTTATTTTGGCATGAAGATGTTTTCCAATTGACATAAGTTAAAAAGATTTGTAACAGGTTTAAGGGATAAACTGTTCATACAGAGTGCTTTGACAAGTATTTAGTAGGAAAAAGCTATAATGGTTTCAAGAGTCATCTGTTGAAAGATATTTGGAAGACCAAGAGAGGAGTGGAAGAGAAGGCTAAATAAGCTGTAATTTAGTTAGATGTTTAGATTGGACATTACCTTGTCAATTATGGACAGATGCAACAAAGCAAGTATCAAACTGTTGGACAAGAGTGTATAAAATAATTGTACTTTGATAACAGACTGAGTTACTCTCAGTAAAAATTCTCAATTTTAACTGATACCAGGCAAAAGAAGAATGGATTCTTCTTCATTGTGGTCATAAATGCTGAATTTATCTGAGAAACTGAAATGCTCATTTTAGTAGAGCACCTATAGCAGAATTCTGTTTTATCCTTGTGACGAGAGGAATAAGTGCAGTTCCAAATTTGATCTTTTCTGCACAAGAACAGTTTTATCAAAGAAAATGAAATCGCTGCACTGAAAGGAAAGAGTGAATTCAGTTTATAAAGCCTCCTGGGTTCTGCATTGAATCTAGAAGAGAATTTGGCTTTAACTACATTTTCTATTATTGAGTTTTAGAATACATACCATTGTGCAATGTGTTTTAGTGCTTACTATGTGGAAGATTCTGTATTTTGTCTGCCTACTTAGTGGTAATATGCTATTGTTGCATTTAGTTGTTTTCATAGAAATAAATGTGCTAGAGAATTCAAGGGTGATTAGTCTTTAAATCACACTGCCAAAATTTAATTTCTGAATATTCTGACAGATTATATTATAGATTACTGTTGTTTGGGTTTCGTGAAAGATTAAGTGCCATTATTACCAATAGTAAAGTGATGTCAGTTTTGTAGTACTCAATATTGCCTGAGAATTTAGATAATTTAAATGTATAGAATACTTCTCTCCATATTGAGAACTACTTATTAAAATATTCTTTTGGACAATTTACTGTTACTTGGCTGATTAATTTGGATTTTTGTTCATTAGATGTCACAAAAAATACTGTAGCTATCAATTTAAGTAAGTTAGGTTGTATAGCAGAGGACATTTTCTGGAAGATCCTTTAGTCATTGTTTAAGTATCTACAATTCTAATTCTTTGTGATTGTATGTGCTACATTATAGAAAACATCTTTAATTTCTCTGGTTTCTTGAAGAAATATTCTTAAAAATACAGCAAAATACAGAAGTATTTTCACTTGTTAGTAGCGTTAAACAATTTTGGCAAGGTAGCATTACACTGAAATTTTTTACTCTTTTGTTTTAGACAAAGTTTTCAAGGAGTTGAAGATAAAATCACAAAGCTGAAAGTGACCATGGTGGCATGGGACCGCCATGACAACTCTGTTATAACTGCAGTTAATAATATGACTCTGAAGGTCTGGAATTCTTTCACTGGCCAGCTCATTCACATTCTCATGGTAAGGTGTACAATCTTGATTTATCAGTCTTGAATGCAAAATTTATTTATACATCAACATTCCTCCTTATATGTTTTTTCCTGTCTGAAAACTGCCATGACAAATATTTCCAGATAATTGAAATGTAATAGAGATGTCTAACAGCTGTTCATTAGAAAATAGAAGCTGAAAGTTGCAAATAACCACTGCTGTTGAAGATGTCTGAAGCTAACTTTAGACTTTTTTTTTTTTTAATGGAGTTCTATCTTGAAGGAGAGAAGAAAATGTTGGTTTTTTAATCTTAATTTAATGTGATGTTTTGAAATACTGTTAATGTTAATTTGCCTTCTTTAACCAGAGACACTTCTGCAACCTAATCATTCCATGAGTACCAAAAACTGGTCTTCTAGTTGAAACAAATAAACAATTTTACTAATGTCTGACACTTATTTTGTAATTGAGAAAATGGTTAATTCTAGGTTAACCTTGATACTCAGCTAAGAGGTGGAAATACTTTAAGCAAATCTCTAAAATATAGCATTAATTTTGAAGATGTTCTCTAATTTCAAGTTGTTTTTCATTCTTTATGAGTTTAAATTAAATTTCTAACTGCTATTTTGAAAAAAATGGAAATATGTGGAATATTAAGACCCGAAGATACCAAGTGTTGCGGACACTAATTTTTTTTAAAATCCTAGTGAAACTATTGGGACGTACTTGTGAAGGTGGCATGCTTGATTCTACTTAGGAAGGTAAAATTGCAGCTGGAAAGAAAAGAGTGTCATCCATTGGTGCCAAAAATAGAGAAGTGTAATTACAGTAGTTTTTTGCTGGGTATTTTCATAGGTTAATGTGGCAGCTGCTACTGTTACCATGTTGAGTCCTTGGGTAAGTATTTGAGACAATACTCTTTTTCATTCTGCTTTGTCTTTATTTTCAGGGACATGAAGATGAAGTGTTTGTGCTTGAGCCTCATCCATTTGATCCAAGAGTTCTCTTCTCTGCTGGACATGATGGAAATGTCATAGTTTGGGATTTGGCAAGAGGGGTCAAAATCCGGTCTTACTTCAACATGGTAATTATTGTGCTTTATACAGATATGCCAAAGCAATCATTCTAAATCTTCTGCTTTTAGTACATTCTTATGTAGGCCATCTTGAAGTATGATTTATGTATAGAGCAAGATCCTGCATCTGGTGAAGTCATGAGAAGTTCCTTTTTAGTTCACTGGGGCAAAGAGCAAATCTGTAAAATGCTATAATTTGTTTCTTTGGCTGTATTTCATAGTGCTTTATTTCTATATGCTTGATCCACACAAAATAGGAATGTTAGTTACCTTGTCAGAGGTCATGAGTAAGAGACAGGGTGACAAAGACCCTCCTTTAGTGCTCTTTTTCCTGCCTGGGGAGCCAAGGTGGAACTTGGTTTATTTTTGCATTACTAATTCTTAATCTGGCTAAAGCTGTTCAGGAGTCTCCTGATCTCGTACAAGGTTGTCGTATGTTGCCTTGGCCCGTTGGATGGAATACTGTCAGCCTTTCTGTGTAGAGCTCCTCCACATGCAGGTTTCAAATTTGGTCTGTTCTGCACTAAACTAATTCTCCTGCAACATGAATGCAATAGGTATTTTCATCTGCTTCTTGATATTAAATGGGTCTTTGTATATATCTTTTTCCTCAAAAAGGTAATGATGTATTGTGCAATTCCAACTTTGTCTCATGGACAAAATTTTAAAAAGCCTTTGTAGAATATCCACAATCACTTGGAATGATTGAGAGTAGGCAAATATACTTCAGCTGTAGTGGAATGGCAGTCTTGGAGACAGCATAAAGATCATCTGAAGAAGAGACCTACCGCAGATATATTTACAAAAATATAATGGACATTTAGAAATTACCTCAGCCAGGAAGGTCACTGAACCTAAAGAAAGGTTTTGAGATGTACTGCAGTTCAGTAGAGTTCATAAGCTCTTTGAGAAAATTCAGCCAATTTTAATCAGAGAGAGTGCAATCTAGATTCCTTCAGCAATGATCTAGGTTGAGTAGTGTTCTTCCTGCAGTTCTGTAACTGAGCTTATGAAGGAACCAAGATGATCATATTGGACCTATGAGCACAAATCTTCATTACTTGGTGCTATTCACTGTTTCCAGTTAAAGTGTATGTTCTTATTGCATGGTTAGCTTGCATTTCCAGTTCTACTTAAAATGGATGTATGATGGTTTTCATGGAGTTTAGGTCAGAAGAGTCTGAGCTTATCTGCTCTTTTTTAAGCCAAGTCCATTTAAGAGCTATCAGAATCTAAACTACAGGTGCCTGTGATATTAGGCAGCCCCTGGAAGACTGAAATATTTATTTCAAGAGTGCCATGCAACATAAACACCCAAAAAAGATAGTAGTTACATACATTTTAAGACCTTTGGAGTCAGAGAAATTTGTAGACAATTAGAAGATCTCAGCAGCTAGTAATCTGTGCTTTGTACTAGAAATTTCTTTTATGAGAAAGTCTGCCTGCTGTGTGAGGTGAGGGGAATTGTAAATCTGAGAATCTATGTGTCTCAAACCAAAGAATTACCCTGTCTGAGCCAGATATGCAAGAAGGGCATCTCTCTGGACTGAATATTTCACCAGCCAATCTTCTGTGTTTGATGCTTCAAAAGACATGGGTGGAAATTAGAGGTTTTCTTAGATGATGGGTGGCAGGCAGAGGACATTGTGCAGTCGCCTCTGCAGAGCTGCAAAGGTTAAGTGTTCTGGTTTACTACAGTGGGGTAAATGAATTAATACAGAGCTGCCAGTCTTACCTGTTTCCTAAATAGCAAACCAAATGGTAAATGTCTGTTTTACAGTTCAAGAATCTCTCATTATCATTGCCTGGTCTGTGGTACCAGAAGTAGCACTTGGTGGCTTTCTCACAACAAGAGTTCCTTAAAAAATATTGCAGACCCTGGGGGCATTGATTGAATTAGCAAAATCATAGATGACTGTTGGTTTAATGTTAGTCCAGTCAGGTATTTCTATCCTAGATGGATTGCTTTGTACATCTAAGCCTTATGGCAAAACATCCCTAAAGCAGAGTTGGGTATTTTTAAATCACTTTCCACTGTGACCCAAATGACTTAATTGACAATATTAAAAAAACCCCATAAAAAACAAAAAAACCCCAAAACCAAACCAAAATCAAACCAACCAAGCACCCCTTCCCCCCACCCCTGAAAAAGCCAAAACCAAACCAAAACAAAAAAACCCTAAGGGAAGCAAGCAGTGTCAAACAGTTTGAAACTCAATTCTTCTATCCAATGAGTGAATATCAGATTGCAAAGAAAATCATAGTAACCAAAAATACTGTTTGTTTTGTATTTAACTTAAACTTTGATTCCTCCACTTATTTGTTTCTTGCTGGTTGCAATTTGGTCCCACTAGCTGACTCTGGTCCTGCAGAACATTCTTTCCCAGGTTTTTAAACTGAAGATTTGCTATTAAATCATTGTCATAATTTTGGTTAACTTGAAGTGTCTTTGGTATGTGTGAAGCATCTTTGGTTTGCGTGCCAGATTTTGATCTTTACCATTAATAGCAATCTCAGTCCTATAAATTAATGTCACATGGGTTTGCTCTCAGTAAGTATATATGCTTTATATATTTCATGTTTTTACCTGTAGTCTTCATTTCATTTGATCTAGTTGGGTAACTAGTGCATAACTTGGTGTCAGAGTCCATGGACATTCAGAAGTGGTTTAATTCAGTGACTTGAGTCACCTACACTCAGGGAGTGTATTCAGTATGCCAGAGAGTGAAATTTGCCATAGAAGTATCAAGAGTGTGAGATGGTTAAAGCATTTTAGGCAATTTTGAGATTCAGCATGTAAGTCCTAAGATGATTTTAAATTGCATGTGCAGGTACAAGTATTTGGTTTTTGGCCTGTAATGTATTCACACCATTCCTGACTCTAATACAGCTGCTGATGAAGGATGTGTTCTTGGTGCCATATTAGGGCAGTTTCATCTGCTGTGTTTCCCATGTACAAAGAAGCATTCTGAAGAAACAGGCTAATAAATCTTAAGTGGTTTCTTTAACCAACTGTTTCAGAGCTTATATATTTCACAAAAATAGTGTTGTTGCTATAGAAGAACAGCACAGACTCTTGTAAATGTTTAAATTGTAGTTAATTTTGCTGAAGTGTGTATGAGCTGTAGGTGTCTTAGTGGATGATCCAGGCAGAAAAATACAGTGAATGGTGGGCTGTCTGGTGAAAGCAGCTGCATGATAATGTACATAAAGATATGTTTGGAATGCAGTTCCTTACTCAAAGCTGCAATGAGGTATCTGGATCCCTTGTGTGGTAAGGCATCTTCCCAGTAACTGAGGGAAGTCCTTGCTTTCTTAAGGGAGTCTACAGGAGCAGGTGTCACACAATTTTTTGGATTAATTTAGCTTGTTATAGTTAGGAAATAGAAGACCTAGATTCTGTTCTATCCTCAGTAGTAAAGCGCTCAACTCAATGTTTGCCAGTTTGTTACTCAGGAGAGCATCTTTGCTATAAATGCCCTAGACAGGACTTGTTCCCATTTTTCCCAAGTTGTGCCACTATGGAGAAATGTGAATTTGTAGCTTGTGGGTTAGGCACTGGCTAGTTTTCTTGGATATACAAGTCATTTTCTAGGAAAATTAGAAAGTGATAGAAATTCTTTGCCTTCAAGCAAGATGTTGTATTTGCAGGTTTAATATTCTGTCAGGTCATAAATAGAAGGTGTACGCCACTCAGTCCTTGTCATAGCATTTGTTTTCTTTCAGGTGTTCCCACTAAGTTACTTCTTAATAGATCTGATGCTGTTGGTTTGTTAGGAATGCCAGGATAGGCACTTGGATGGTATGTGCTGCAGCTTAGCCCTTAGGCTTGAGACAGAAGTTTCTCAATGTTGAGAACATATGAAAGCAAAAAAAGAAAACTATTTAATTTTTCAGATCTAACTGGAGATGTCCAATAATGTCAGGTGGATGCATGGGTATTTGTTTGGTTTGGTGATGGGGTTTTTGTTGGTGGTATAATTTAGACATTAAGTATTTGTGTTCCTTAAGTCTGACCCTAAATAAGTTTGTGACATTATGATGCTGCCCTTGATTGTTGGACTCAGACATTTTTGCTAAAACACACTTTCCTCTAAACAGTACCTCTTGGGGATGGGCTCTGCTGACTCAGACTGCTTGCAAATAGCATTTTTTCTGGGACCTTTGAGTATAGGTTTTCCTGTGATAAAGCTGATCATTCTCGTCCCATGAGTGGGCTGCCCTGTAAAAGAATGTTGAAAGAAGTTTCCTAAAGATTTTAGGATATATACAGGCCTGTAGTTCTGTTCTTTCTCTCTTTTTGTTTTTGGTTGGGTTTTTTTGTTGTTGTTGTGGGGTTTTTTTGTTTGTTTTGGGTGGCGTTTTTTTTTTTGTGGTTTTCTGGGGTTTTTTTTGTTTGTTTGTTTATTTGCTTGAGGCATTTTTTGGTTTGCTTTTTGTTTATTTGTTTCAAATTTTTTAAAAATAATTTGGTTCATAGCATAGCTTTATGAGCAGTTGCAGAAACATATAGTGATTTATGTTATATTAAAGTATGTTTTTGAAAGTATGAAGCTATATACTACTGTAGCAAGAATGAAAGATTAAGGGGGAGAGCAGGCATTTTTACGGTTTTTGTCACTGTAGAACACTGGAATTCTTACTGTACCTTTGAATGTCATTGCTGTGCCTGAATCTGGTATCTGACTAGGCAGATTCTGTAAGTTGGCATTGCAATTACTGAAACAGAGAAGCCTGTGTTTTAATTGATAAAGAGCAGCCTTATGATGTTTAAGAAATCTTTGCTTAATGTAGAAATTAATCAAGTAGGAGTATTGAAGCCTTTTAAAAAATATATATATATTCTCCCGGACAACAGATTTCAAAAAAATGCCCAAAGAGAGCCAACAACAAAAGACCTTTCATGACTAGATGTTGTTCTTCTGTATTACTTGATTGACTCTCATTGTGAGTTGCTTCTTTGAGAAGTCAGGCTCAGCTGTAGCCAGCAGTCAGCCCTCTTATGTGTGAGGTATGGGTGCCTTGGGTGCCTCCTGTGTGCCTGACAGCCTGTCAAGGTCAGCTTTTTGCTTACTTGTAATCTTAATGTATTCCCAGATGTGAACTGTTTGTTTGGACTGATTCTTGTGTCATTACCTTAGTGCTAAGAGAGTTTTTCTGAGCACTGTTGTGTGTTAGGGTATCCTTAACATGCTCTGGGTGGTTGTTCTGGAGCTCCCTTGGAACTCGGGGTTAAGATGGCCGTAGCTCTTTCATTGTATTGTGACGAATGCTTTGAAATACTGATGCCAAAAGAAAGTTTTTACAATTTGGTATTAAATTCACAAATCTGAAGAACTTCAAAATTCTCCTACCTTTTTGACTAGCTGACTTGCTGGAAGGCTAAGCCACCTTAGCCTTCAACATTTATACATCACAGTAGGTATGTCTCTTACCTGTTGAGAATTGTATGATGAGTCTTTTTCTCAATGCCAAAGCATGTGTCATGAGAGCATATAGAAATACCAAGGGTATGTTTCAGAAATGCATTACAATTTGAACTCTAAACTAGTCATTTGAAACAGCCTTCTGATTGTTTTGGAGGAGGAGGAGGAAGAAAGAGGAAAAATTCTGAACTGAACCTGCTCTTCCCCTTTCCCACCTTCAGCTTCCTTTGAAATGACAAGTAATTCAGATATATTTGTGAAAGAAAAGCTTTAATCTCTCCCAGAAACACTACTGTTTTCCTCTGTGTAAATGCTTACTCTTCAGTTAATAAATGCTGTTTGCCCTGGAAACCATATTGGTAGTTCAAAAATAGCCGTGTAACACTTAGTGCTTGAATTGGTGTTTGTCATTCTTGTGCCCTATGTTCCACTTTTATGGAAATGGTCAGAACAAAGAAATAAAACAAAATAAACCTTTAAACTTGCAAGGCCTGAAGGGCAGGCGGACATGCCTCTTGCATTGTTACTGGAGAAGATACAGGCCACAGTTTCATTTTTTAGTTGTTTTTGAAAAACTGATCTTGGAGCTAAGATTACTCTTTTACTGAGACCTAGAAGAACAATGTCTTTGATAGCTGTAGTTGGTGTAAGGTAGGATGAGGCTTCTTACAGGTGCTAGGAAAAAAAAGATAGTAATTTTTAAATATATATATATATATATTTTTAAACTGGGGCATATTTTGCTCTAAATCTCTGCATCAGAATCTCAGCTGTTTTCTTTGTTTCTAGGCAGTCTTCTGTTAGATGTTAATGATAAATAGTACTACACTTTCATTTAAAATGCATTAGTAACATCTTATGTAAATAGATATTGTATCCAGAACTAGAAAGCATCTGACTTGTTTTGATTTACATGTGTTTTTTACAGTGGGGTTTTAATTTTCAACAGATTATGAAACCTAGACCTTAATATGAACAATTTAAAAACAAAGTAAGGATTTACACACTTTTGTGTTTATTTTAGAAAAAGGGTTTAATAGCTGATTCAAAGATTTGGTTAGTGTGATGAGAATAATTTTCTCCCATATGTGTCAAAAAACTACATTGAAGCAGGTACAATGTAAGCAGCTGAATTGAAAAGTGACAGTTTTCTAATAAGTTAAAGTTCTGCAGTTGCAATTTTCATATAAATTTAGCATCATATTTTTTTTGTCCAACTTCATTTAAAATTGTCAGCCCAGAATCAAATTACTTAAAATTTTAGGATTAATGCAGTTAAATCCAGACCTAACAAAGATATGTTTATTTTTTGGAAGTTTTTCTTCTAAATTAAAGTCATGACAGCTAAAAGAGAAATGGGGAGGAAATTTATTTCTGAAAGTATGAAAGATTGTCTTACTGGAACCTTGTGTAAACCTTATGGATCCTTTCAGCAAGATAAAGTTATATGACTTGGCATTTTGCCACAACAAAACTTAAATGCAGTCATTCTCTTAGCAACTGTATTAATAGGGAAGAGCAACTTCAAAGTTCTTGGTACTGAAAAACTCTTTAAAGAACTTAAATATAAATATGTTGTTGAACATAAAGTGCAATAGGTATAAGCTATTTTATCAGAGCTGACAGACTTGGAGGGCTGGTTTTCTGCCTATCTTCTTAGTAGGAGTCCGGAAAGTACTGCAGAAGTTAGTAATCCTTAGGAAAAAAACTGCAAGCCAACAAAAACCCCAAACCAAATAAAAAAAAAAAGCTCCGTTTTGCAGCAAGCTGAAATTGTTAATGACTCTGCAAACAGTTTAGCTATAGAATTATGAAATATGAACATCTACTTTCACCTACAGAATTGTAAAATTTGAATGTCTTATCCTGTCTTACTAATTTGACTCATAGCTTGGGTTGGCTTCTCTAATGTAGTCTCAAATTCGATGATTCAGTACTTGCTTTCAGGAAGGTGAAAATACTGAGCTGTGGTTGAGAGAGCTGGTCAGGATTTGTTAGCAAGACATGAAGACCAGGTATTTAGCATGACTGACTTAATGTAATTGTTTTACCACAAATTCAAGAGAAAATAGCCCAAAGGGAAAAATTTACCACAGCTTGTTTATGTAGTTTTCAAACAAACATGCCTAATGACTCTCTCAGTGCTATATAATTTTTAGAGAAGGGGTTGTATACTGTACTTTAAAATCAGTTAATTGTAAATTAAATTTTTAACCTATACATCAATGTCAGGTACATAAAGTGAGAGAGTTGTGTAAATAAATTTTGCTAGACGTTTTTGAAAAGCTGTAGTGTTATGTCTGGTTATTCCTGAAATACTTTTTGTGAAGCAGAAAAGTTTTACTTCACTGGGAGATCTCTGTGTTTACTTGAGAAGATAAGATTCCAGCATCTGCTTTCTCTTTGAAGGATTACAACATGACTATATTTCTAACAGTTATCACTGCAAAGCTAGGTAGAAGAAAAGGTCTCTTAAAGGATCTTGGAATGATGCAGGACTGTTCATTAAAACCTTATTAACTTTCAGCTCTGCTGTAGTAGCTTTCAACTGACTGTGTTCTAACTTCTTATACAGTGAAGAATGCTTTCATATGATCAAGAAAATATAAGTTGTTTGTGAATACTCACAAACTTATTTTTAGTTCTCTTGATTTCCTGGCCAGTCTTGAAGTTAAGACCTAAGCTCTTCCAATTGTGCTACAGTAAAGAAAAAACCCTGACTTGTATTGGTCTTTAGTTTTCTTTTTTCAGGTTGCTTCTTTGTTGAGAAGCCTTGGGCTGAAGAAACAAAAAGTGGATTTGATAAGGTTGTTTTGAAGTTGATCTGTGAAATTCCTTTATTTCATTTGATTGCCTTTGAGAACAATTGGAGCAGTAGAAGCAGCCAGCAGATACTAACCTACCTTGTAAAGTCATGCTCATCTAGTTATGTGATGATTATAGTTATATCTCCCTAAATGCTGCTTTTATTTCAAATGATGTAGTAGTGAAACAGATTATGCTTAGATATGCTGGCACAAAATCAGGAAATGGGGTGATACAATTTAACAAAGCAATACTTGTATTTAAAACATTAAACTTGTTTTTGAAACTGAAAATGCATATTGCCATGCATCCAGTGAGAAAGCTTTGAAGCAAGTGAGTACATTCATGCTAATTTTGTTTTACATTCCCTACGTGAAGTTACCATGGTGAATATATGCCTTTTCAAAGACAGATACAAGTAAATATGTGTAAATGCAGATAAATTTTTACATTATATGTTAAATATATATTATATATTAAAAAAACCAACCAAAACACACAAACCCAAAAATGCCTCAACCCTAAAATCATCTCACACAATGATGTTAATATTGAAAGTTATGACTACACAGAAATAAGATGGCTGAAGATAATGTCCAAGTGTTTTGTCCCCAAGTCTGTAGCTAACTGATTGTCTAATGTAAAGTTGTCTGGTGCTATTCCTGGTTCCATGCGTTTCTTTCCAAGTCCTTAATTACTTTTCTAGGATGTATGGTAGTTGCATTGCGTGATTCTTTTTTAAGCTTACATATTTTCTCAAACTTTTAAACAATGTATCTTTTGAAAAATTTTAATAGAAACACTTTCTTGGCTTTTGAGAACTTTGGATATGTTTTATATTGATTTGGAGCTATTAGCATAAGCAGTGACAAAAGTAATCATGTACAGAGCTTGACCATAAAAGGATCAAGTTGAAGAAAGCTACAAGAATTTTCCTGATTTCTACAATTGAAATTGTAGAGGGTGTAATTTTGATCCTGTTGATGGAGAGTCTGCAGTGCAGTTGAAGAATCAGACTGTCTGGATGCAGTGATGTGTTGGTTGTCTCCTTGCCCAGTCTCTTTGCCCTCTTTAAACGTTTTATGTTTTTATATAAATCAGTCAAAAATATTAGAAACCCCATGGAGGTCGTAGTAGGAATGTATTTCATAATGGCAATGATGTCTAGTTTTTGTGAATTTGGGCACACATATTCCCTGTTAATGACTGTTTAAATGTTTTAGTGCAGTTTAATCTTTGTTTTGTTTAGAATTTACTGTCAGTGTTATGGCATTAACTGATTCAGATCAAAAGAGTTTCTTCCTGCAAGTTGTCAATCAAGCAGAGACTACTGAGTTGCAATTGGAATTTTCTGTGTGCTCTTGCTCCTTCAGAGAGCTGGTTGTTGACTGTCCTTTATTTTTAGCTTTAAGTGGACACTTCATTACAGGCAGTTCCTATGCTATGATTACTTATGTCTGTGTATCTTAATGTTTTTCCTGCCCCATCTTCTGAAGTCTGCTCTTTCACTGATCTGTGTGGTGTGGTTTCTTATTTTCTTATTCTACTTCTACTTTCAGTGCAAACTGGCAAACTCTAAAGCCATAATAGCATTATCAACAACGTTGATACAATGTTGATACAATGTTGTTTCCTTTCCTTTAAACAACAAATCTATCCGGCCTACCTAGGTCTTTGTTAGCAACTACTTGATTAGTTTTAGCTAAATGACATACCAAAAGAATAGTGTGAAACATCAGATTCCATTTAGAATACCTCAGCAGAATGCTCTGTATGTGGATTTTCTGCCACACAAGATGATTTTTTTTGGACTAATGTCCAAAAGGCACATCTCTTGCTTATATGAGCAATATATTGTAATTTCCAGTGGGAACTAGAGATGTGAAAACAGTATTTCTTGTGCTGGGGCCATCACAAAGTCATTCAAATTCAGTGGAATTATTTGGGATTGTATTTTTAGGTCAGGTTTTGTAGTTATGTGAAATACAGAATGACCTAAGTAAAGTTATGAATGCATTATTTTATATCAGTTTGTCTATAGTCCTACTGAAATGGTTTGAAGTTTTTGAGAGATTCCACCTTTGAATAGCACATAAGAGCACATCCTGAGAAACAGATTCTGGAAAACAAAACCAGCACAATGCTCTAATAGTTGAAACAGAAGAAGCAAGTACTGACTTTGCAGGGTGTATATTAAGAAAAATCTTTAGCAACAACAACAACAAAGCTGTAAATAATTTATATATATAGCCTTTATAAAACTTCATGCATCCACAGGGTGGGTGACCTATCAGACCTTTTGACTGATAGATTTATTTTTCAAGACACATGCAGCATTCCTGCATGAATAACTGACTTGGCTGGTAGGAAGATAGAAACATTTTTAGTAAATATGTTAATCTGAATTTAATTACTTCTTGTCTTCTTCCTATCATTTAATCTCTTTTTACTGCTCTGGAAGCAGTGTAGAAGATATTTTATTTCTAAAAATTTTTATTTTTATAAACTGGCTTAAAAAGTAAGTCTACTTTCCACTCCTCCAAATGAGTAGCAATCTCTTTTAACTTTCCAGAAAGTCTGTAGATATTTTTTGGTTTATGGAAGCATGCTGTGATTGAAGATTGTTCCTTAAAGCAAAGGAGAGTGCAAACCTGCAAAGGAACTTCCAGATATTTGGAGGCTGATTTGCCTTGATCAATTATGATGTAATTTCATCACTTATACAAGAGGTTTTAATAACAATTAGTGCTGCTTTTTTGCTAGTTTTAGAAATTTGTTCTAGCATACAATTGTTGTGATCATTAGAATCTGAATGTCAGTTTTAAAGTTTAAATGTTTCTTTTAACTAATACTTATTTGTTCCTATACATGTAAGTAGAGAAGTTCTCATCATCTTTAAGGTCTTAAAGTACAGCAGTTCTCTTCCTGCTAAAGGTCTTTTAGTGTAGTCATACAAAATAGTCCTCGTTCCTTAGTGTTCATATAAAGAAGCTAAGTTCTTTGGCTTTGTGTTATCATGATGAGTGGCTCTGTAGCTGTTCCTCTTAGAATTTACTTACCTTGAACATTAGAATCAAAAAATACATGTACTGCTTTGGAACATTTTGTTCTTAGTGCTGTCTATTTGTCTAGCACACATGCGCTTTCTTTTCTGGCCGCACTTCTGGTCCAGTTTTGAATTGCAGTTTTCTTTTTGTTGCTACATTATATGTGATGTATTGCAAAGAATACACAGTGATCTTTTTCCCTGTGTTTCCAACTAATTGCTTCAGTTCCTTGACATGAAGGATGGATTCTACCTCAGGCTAGTAGAGGCTTTAGTTCGCTTATTTTTTTGAATTTTTTTTTAACCATGCTGGTGACTTGTCTTAGAGGATGTTATAGAAATATGTACTGTTATTTTCTGTAGACTGAGTTTCATTTTTTTTCCTGGCAGTAAACATGTTAGTAAGTTATTTATAATAATCTTATTAAGTTCATGCTCTGTTGCATTTTGTCCTGTTGGCTTTTAATTGCTTCAGTTGATATAATTTATGCTGTCCCAAATCTGTTCTCAGTGGATGATTCCCTAATGTTCATTTCATCAAAGGGCTCTTATTTTTTCTTTAGTCAGTAACAGAAAGGCCTGACTTGAGAAACTTTAGTGGTAACATCCTTTTAGCTCTGTAGTATTTGCAAAATCAGTAACTGTTATCCTTTCTTTATAAAGGATATTCTCTTTACCTACTCTGGATTTCTCCTATTAATCACAATAATTTGAATCAAGTTTAAATATCATATTATGCCTTTGGAATCTAGCCAGGTTGAATGAGTTATATTTTCTTGGTGTTAAAAATTAGTTATTTTTCTGAACAAAGTCTGTTAAATTCCTCTGGTACTCTTTACTCATTAATTTTCATCTTATTTGAATTTTTTAACCTTTTTTTTTTCTCCCATGTCTTAAACTCTTCTTGAAAGATGGGGTTTAGCTGTTTCATACTATCTGTTGATAACAGGTCAAAAAGACTTATTACTGAGCTCACTATGTAGGTGTTATTATGCTGTTTTCATACAACAAATAATTTTTATGCATTTAAGACATTGCTTTGTGTACAAGCTTGACAGCTCTATTCTCCCTGGTTTGGGGCAAATTATAAGCTTTCCTCAAAACTGAGAGGAAAGCAGTTTTTCCATTTTTCATTCTCTTATTTTATCAGCATTCCTCCCTTCGGGATATACCAATGTCCATATGTTTCCTTGCTAGGGAAAATATGGGCAAATTGGACTCAATTCATGGAGCTGAGACTAAAAATAATCTTTACTTAGTCCTCATTGTATAGTATCACTGGTTCCTTCCCCTTTGTAGTTGAAAAATCCTTGCTACTTGCTTTGCTACCAGGAGTGTCTTAACGCATTCACTTTTCACAGCCTTTTGTTGTGACACAGCCTTTGTTGAAGCACTGGAACAGGATGCCAAGAGAAATTGGGGGCTCCCCATTCCCGAGAGTGTTCAAGGCCAGGTTGGACACAGCTCTGAGCAACCTGGTCTAGAAGGTATCCCTGCCCACGGCAGGAAGTTGGAACTAGGTAATCTTAAGGGTCTTTTCCAACCCAAACAGTTCTGTGATTCTTTGACAGCTCTTAATTAACCAGTGCTTTTTCTGTACTCATGTGGAGTCTCTTCCCTTCACAACTGATATCCTTATATGCAGCAGGGGAAGGTTCCAGACAGAATAAGCACTTTATATCTTCTTGGGATACAGTCTTTATGTAGTTCTTGCATCTTTGATTGAAAAGGGATGGAGAAGGGAAGGCAGCTTTTTTCTTGCTGAAATTCTTTATCTAGCCTGCTGAAGTAACAGCTTCACTGATTACTACAGCTTTCCTTTTTGCAACTTAAACGTTTAGTTTCTCTTTCAAATTACTAGCTCGTCTATGTTAGCTTTGTTATGGAAAAGGTTCTATTGTAAGTTGTCACTTACTAATCCTGAAATAGTTTTATTGACAAGAAAGTTCTACTGGGTAGCACACTCTGGTTGACTTTGTTCTTTAGTTTAGAATAGTAATTATATCTTGGAAGGTTATCCTCAACAGTAGGTTTTTTTTCTTATAAGAATCTTTATTTCCCGGTATTTGTACTTCAGACTTGAAGGGTTGTGCAGAAAGGTCTTAGAATTGCCCTTTCCAGAAGCACTTTTTAAAACCAGATTCTGGGCACGTTTAGATTAAAACTATTTGCACTGTACTTGTCCCCAAATAGTAGAACACTTTTCTTTTCTTTTACATAAGAAGGGAATGTTTTCCAATTAACATTCTAATTTCCAGGGGTTTCTTGAAAATGGTTCATCCAAACAATTTCTTGATAGAAAGAATTAAAAACATCATCTTAGTAGTTGGATTTTTTCCTTCTGTTTCTCATTTTTCCCGTTACCATGGTTAGCAAATAGTTCTTCCCACATGTGTTGTTTTCCTTGTAAAACGAAAGGTATTCAAAACTTAGGCTGAACCCTGAAATTCTATTTATGAAGGACTTGAACATTAGGAAGCTTGACATTTATGTTTCCTTTGTTGGAGGAAGGGTAAGGGAACAGAAATCTCAATGTATTAAATATTTCTTTTACAATTTTAAACTTTATTTCTGCAAAGCTTATTATTGTGGCAAAATTGTCTGCTTTCCACCTGCTTTCTCAAACTGTCTCCCTTTAATACAGTGAGCTTTCTAAACACAAAAAGCAGCACAAAGCTGTAACTTTGCTGTGGTAGTTGGATCTTGCTTAGACTAAATTAATTCTGCATTTCTGACTGTTGTGATGTTAGTGTCACTTGCTTGAAGTTCTGTTTTTATTTTCCATCTCTTTCTGTGAGATACTTCTGTTCATTTCTTCTGGAATAATGGGCAAAATAGAACATAAAACTTGCATTGGTTTATGTTCCTCTTTCACTAGTCCAAAAACTCCCTTGACTTTTAGGGAAATTACCTGTAGTAAGAAAGACCTGAAAGCAATAGACAGCCTCTCTCACTGGGGGGATGTGCAGGGGTGTGGATGTGTTGTAAGACTGTGGGGAAAAGATTTAGAATTCTTGCCTTTGTCTCAGCCTGTAAGAGAGTGAAAACAGTACCTAACTCACAGGATTTTTGAGGCTTGATTTGTTAACTTTTGAAAGTAATCTGATGGCCTCTGGAAGGTGCTGCAGAAGTGCACAGGGTTACTGTCTGAAGGCTGAATATAATTTTTTTTTTTTGTTTTGGTTTTTGTTTTTTTCCCCCATTCCTGGCTATATATAGGCCTACCACAGTTAGGGAAAGAATTTTGTTTGGTGTCTCTTTAAAGAAAATGCAAAAGTGCTTTGCTGGGGAGAATAGAAAGGGGCTTTCTGAAGAGGTGCTGAAGACATGAAAATTCAGAGTGGTGATTGGTCACCTCTGCTTGATTGACAGGTTGCAGGGAAAAACAAAAACCCATTTGTTCTGGCTTAATGGAACTGGAAAACAGAAAATGAGTATCAGGTAAAAATTCCTTTTTTAAAATCTTTGCAGTTCTCCTATAAAAGGTGGAGTTTTTATGCAAATTTACTCCTTCCCCACTCCAATAAATTAGGAGAAGGAATTCCAGAAGCAGGTAGTTGCTAAGCTGTGTAATGTGGGTTGTCTATGTCAGTGCGTTTTCCAGGGGGCAGGTATTGTGGAACACCGCAGCAGCTGCTGCTACTGGGGTAGCTTAGCAAGAAGGCAGAGGATGGAAAGGGTGAAGTGACCAAGCCCTGAACTGGGCCCAGCTCTCTGGTTAGGCTCATTAGCAGGACCTTCAAGGGGAAGCGCTTATTTTCACTTCCTATACTATGCCTGCTTTGTGGATAAAGTCTGTCAGTTTCTACTGCTATCAATTTGGAATCTTTCATGAGCATTATTACAAAATTCACTGGAAAGTGAATAGCTAAAAAAGTAACCTTTGTTTTAAAGTAACTTCCATCTAGCAGTATACTGTCATACAGATTGTATAATAAATTTCAATGTCAACACCACAGTTTTCAGACTCATAATTGAAAATTATTAATTTCTGTTAATTATTTTGTATGTTGATGTATTTCAGATTGAAGGACAAGGACATGGTGCAGTTTTTGACTGCAAGTGCTCTCCTGATGGACAGCATTTTGCATGTACTGATTCTCACGGTCACCTTCTGATTTTTGGCTTTGGTTCCAGTAGCAAATATGACAAGGTACAGTGCAAGATGTTAATCAAAATGTTTGTCTGTGTTGAATACATTTGTGCAAACTTTGTTTGGAGCTTCATTTCAAGAGGGCATGTCTTGACACAGTTTTGAGCCATTAATATGGGATGTTTTGGATGCCTGTTGTTAACAATGAGGTTTCTTTCACAGTCTTTTTAAATTATAGAAACATTCTGTTAAGTTACTGTTTACGTGGGAAGTTCAAAATTATACTAATAATTTAAAAACAGATTTCAAAATCAACCAGTCACTGTCTGTTCTCTTAAGAGAAAAAGTTACAAATATCTACTGATGGATCCACATAGATAATGGGAATAAGCTGCAGTGGAACTGATAATAGTTACATGTTTTACTTGAAATGTATTTTTCTGGTTCCTAAATACACCCCACCCCCTCAAATGGATGTGTAATAGAACTAATTCCTGCTATCTGTATTTAAATATTGCATAGCCTGTGAGAGAATTATTTACAAAAATGTATTGGTTTGGTGATACAATTTTATGTCTGTTAATGAAGTACCATCATGGATGCCTTTATGCTTACACAACAATAGTCCACCATTACTGTGATTAAAATATTATACCTTTATTCTAATATCATAGCCTACATTGTGTATTCTGAGTGTGGGTGTCCTGCCACAGACCCTCATGACTGTAAAGATATGTGGAGTTATTTTTTTTTTTCCTTGGTGGAGGAACATGCTCTGGGAATCATACAGGTTTAGAGTGTCTACAAGATCTTAGTTCTTTAACTGCCCAGGAAAGAAATTAGGTGTGTCTCTTCTCCCTTTTCGTAAGACTTAAGTAAACCTATCTGCTGCATTTTCATCTCTGCTTCTGGTAGCTGACGCTTGAATGCTGTTGGTGAAGTGCTGTTTTTTTGGATCTTGCCTCCTCCTTTGGATCTTTGGAGTCAGGCTGATTTTGAAAGCATTTTGGCAAACAGCAGTGCAGAGGGACCTGAAGGAGGGAGTGCAAAAGGAATTTCAATCTTTGTCTTGTAAGCTACTGGGTTTCTTTCTGTAGTCTTACAGAAGGATTTGCATTTGGGGATTTATTTTTTCTCCTTGTTTCTCAACTATCATTTTGAAGTCCTTACAGTACTAAGCTGCTGTTGATATTCCTCAGTTATTACTATCTGTGCATTTCCTCTTCCGTTCCAAATAAAACAAAGAAGTAGAGACATCCCAAGCAAGGAAAATCAGGATTATCAGATAATTTCCTTTGTGATTCAAGATTCTTACTGTTCCAGACTTTAAAGCCTGTTGTAATAAGGATATTTTTCTTACTATGTCCATGCATTATTTCAGGTTTCTTTTTCTCTTCAATTATTTTTGAAGTATACAGTTCTCTGCTACTTTGAAATACTGGAAATGAAATTGAAACTGTGAGTCTTTCGGTCTTTGCTGTGATAGATCAGAATTTTCCCTTATACTGCCATTTGAGAATTTACCTGTGAGGGATTCAATCTGTTTGTAGAATGAATCCGGTTGCTTTTCCTTGCTTGAATTTTACAGACCCATGGCTGTCTTGGGGCTTTTGCTGCAGCCCCTGAGAAAAGATTATGTTTTAAATTTTTCCTTTATTGAATGATTTAAAATAATCCTCTACAGTTGTTGCTATGCCAATGTTACTCTTGGCATTCTTGATCATAGAAGAAATGGGAGCGAATAGAACTTATATTTGTTACTACTTTAATCTCAGTCTTCCACTCACAGAAAACTCAGCTTGGAAGTGTCTGGTGTCTTCCTTGTGTGGTTTCATCAGCTCCGTTTTTGTCTGACCTGATTTATGGGAAAATGTAACTACAGGTAGGTAGGTGCTGGACATGGTGGGGGTTTTTTTTGTCTTTCTCCGCTCAGATACTGGGGAGGGTTTCAGACATCTTGTCAGACTGTTTTCTAGTAGGATATGTGTTTTTTGGCCTTTAAAGTATTTCCCATCTCTGGGGAAATGAATATTACAGAAGAAAGAAGCATGGTAACCTGTCCTGTATTTCTTGCTTTTTTGAATTGACAGTGATTATAGCTGTGACAGTGATAACTCTACTGAGAGAACAAGCTCTTTTTCTACATCTTTGTTTTTTCATGTTATGTTCAGATAGTATCTGCATTTCCTAGTTGACTGGAACCAGTGCTTAGGCTTTCTTTATCCTGCAGTGTGATCTTGTCCACAATGAAGATGAATGGGGTGGGGTATTTTTTCTGTTTGGTGTTTGTGGGGGTTTGTGGTTTGGTGGTTTTTTTTCTTTTTGGGGTTGTTTCGTTTGGTGATTTTTTATTGTTTTGTTTTGTTTATTTGTTTATTTGGGTTTTTTTTTTTTTGATGATACATATTTTTGTGAAGTAATTCTTTTGTGGGGGAAAAGAAAAAGAATACATGTGCTGCTTGTTCAGGGTTCCTTGTGCCAGTCTTAGCTGAAATCTGAGTGTGTCATCATCAGAGTTGAGCTGAGTTCACTGTCAACAGGGCATGTGCACTTCAGAAGTTCTTGATTAGGTGGAAACTTGTCCAGGAATGCCTAGCAGTTCTAAAGTGTAGGTACAATTCTGTTGATTTTAAATCATAGAATATTCTGAGTTGAAAGGGATCCGCTAGGGTAGAGACCAACTCCTAGCTCTGCACAAAGCACATCATATGCCTGAGGGCATTGTCCAAATGCTTTCTGAATTCTGGCAGACTTGGTGCCATGGCCACTTCCTTGGGAAGCCTGATCTCTGAGCTTTCTAAGGCATTTGTTTCAGCAGACTGCCCAAACCACAGTACTTAGCTGCAAGTTGATATTTCATGTGTGATGGATTGGTGCAGTACTGGGGAAAACCTCTTCGTGTAACTGTGGCCATTTGGAGAAACTGAGCACTTTGAATGTGTGATTAGGGGAGAATCTTATCTATAGAGCTCAGACCTTGTGGAAAGCTTTTGTGCTCATTCCCAAGCTGGGTTTATGAAGTTATATGAAAAGAAGACTCACATGCAAATGGTGATGTGATATCATTTTATTGTCGTGAATTTGATCTCTAATAATATATAAACAAATAAGTCTTATTGTTAGTATTTCTGGCTGGTTTTCTGATGGAATATCTAATTCTTCTGATTTTTCTCAGGATATTTTCCTGGATTCCAGTAGGGATGGTCTACCTGAGAGTTGTCCTGAGCCTGTGTTCTCCAAGAAATGCCACATTATCTTATGGAGTAGAAAATTGTTACTTACTCTCTCTATTATGCTTGGTTGCAATATAGAGTACACAGAAGTGTAATTGCATCAAAGTCCCTTGTGATCTTCCCTTTGCTGGCAAAACCTGGGATGCAGACTACACTGTACAGCCAAGACACAACATAATAAAACTCACAGATTGTATGACCTTGCCATTGGAAGGTCTTTTTTTCTGAGTGTGGGAAGTACTTAGTAGGAAGACTTATACTAGATGTGAGTAATGAGTATTGTATTATGGTTTTTGGAGACATTTTAAGTCCTCCTAGGGGACCTGTCTCTATCATATTGAGCTATTGTGGGATGAAGAAACAAAGGTGTCAATCAGGCCTTGATTCTGTCAGTCAGACACATGAAAGCATTTTTATCTTTCTCATTCAGCCTCTGTTAACAAAGAATCTGGCAGCAACATTTCATCCAGTCGACTCTTTACTGCAGTGGGATATCACCTGGTCCATATGCATTTTGTAAGAGTAGTCTTTTGAATCTCTGAAGTGAATCCTTTTCCATTGCATCTTTCTTTGTATCTTTCCAATTTCTTCCTGTTGTTATTTTTCTGAGATTTTGTGAGATCTAGATCCTATGATTCCTATGATTTTTTTCCCAATTGTTTTTTTTAATTCCACTTCATATGGGTGCACTTTCTGATGATGCAATTGACATATGTCTGTTGTCATCTTCGTTTGCTGGTCTTCTTCCTCGCAGTGTGGGAGATACTCTTCATTGAGAGACCAGACCTCTGAGTAGCTGCTATAATCTCTGCCTTAGATTTCTGTATAACAAGTTACTGGAAGCTGTGTTATGGATTGGTCATGACAGAGCATACTCTCCAGAAATCAGAGGATGTTCTATGACAACTTGGGCATTCCTATCTCCATGCTCAAATGACAAGATTTTTTTGGGATCTTTATACATTGAGTTAATCATTTAGTTGTTTTATGCTGCACTGGAAGTCTTAATTTGTGTGACTGACGATTTTATGATTTGATTTTCACTTGTTCATAGTTCATCTGAATACATGAGCAGCCACAGAGTTTGCTTGCCAGTAGGTGGTCTTGGGATGTGTAGAAAGTACATCAGCTTCTATTCACTTTTTCTTTTTTCCTTGTGCTTCAATGTCTTTTTTATTACACAATACTGAGATACATGTGCTAGTGAGTGATGGAGCATACATCTTTTTATACTTATTTGGACAAAAAAATTCTTCAGTCTTGAGGGTCTGTGGAGAGTCATCTACAATAAATTAGGAGCAGGTGGACAGAAATAAAAAAAGAAACCTTAGTGGAAAATTCAATTTTTATCTTGGCTTTATTTTATTGACTTAGACTTTCTCTAATATCTAGCATTATAGTAAGGATATATATATTTTGATGGTGTTAATATATTTGGCAATGCCCCGATATAATGAATATTTTCCCTAGTCCTCTGCCTGCATCATATTTCAAGTCTGTGACACAATTTTTTATTATCAGAAAATTTATTCATATATTCAGACTACAGAAGAAAATTTATAAGCTAATATATTAATGCTGTATTTGGTCAGCTGTCTTCTAGTAGTTAAATATTACTCCATTCCCCTATTCTTTAAATGCTTCCTATCCTCAAATATTCTCTTTGCAGTGTAATATAGAGAAGAGTACTTTGAAACAAAATAATAATGGAGTCATTAAATGTTCCCCTTTAAACTGAAATAAACACATCAGCTTATAGCCCTGTTTTTTGCAAAAGTGACCATGAGTACCACTGTTAAAAATACTTTTGGCAGTTCTCTTCTGTATGCTTTGGTAATAGGTTCTTTAAAAAATTACAAAATGACTTTGTTTACAGATAGCAGATCAGATGTTCTTTCATAGTGATTATCGGCCCCTTATCCGTGATGCCAACAACTTTGTCCTGGATGAACAGACACAGCAGGCTCCACACCTTATGCCTCCCCCATTTTTGGTTGATGTGGATGGCAACCCTCATCCTGCAAGGTATCAAAGACTAGTTCCTGGTCGTGAGAACTGCAGGGAGGAACAGCTTATTCCTCAGATGGGAGTGACATCTTCAGGTATGGAAAATTTCACTTCACTGAACAGTAGTCTTGTCTAGTTACCTTCAGTTGTTCTGCACTTTCACTTTGTCTTTTTCTTCATTTATAGGCATAGTAGATCAAGTGGTGTGGAAGAATTAAAATGTCTTTGGCACTGATTGCTTGTGACAATTTCATTTACAGTATTGTCATCAATCAAGTTGGCACTAGTTGATGTTACAACACCACTTAGGTCAGATTTCATTTCATTACTGGAGCAATATATAAGGCTGTGCGAGCTCTCAGTTATCTCTTTGGGATAAGATTTCCTGATTTAGAAAAACTAGGAAATAGACTGATCTTCCACAGATCAGTTAAAAAAGGTAACACCTACAACAGCAGAAAAATGAGAAGAAATCTAAAAGGAGCAAAATTCTCTTCCTCTTTAGTTGAAGACAGTCATTAATTTTAAGCTTTGGTGATTTGGTTAAAGAACTGAAGACTTGATAAAGATACAAAATCTAGGAAGTTCATTGTAAGTTTTATTCTCATGCACATGACATGAGAAGAACATGCATATGTTGGGCCAAAGGCTGGCTGTTGGAAACTGCCTAAAGGTGTTTCACATTGGTAGGGGTGGAAAAACAATGCTTACGTATTAAGTGTCATTAGTTTGATATTAGTATGAATAAGCAAACAGTGAGTGGTGAAAGCAGCTTTAAATGTTTTCAAAATAAGCATTGTTAACTATTTGGATATTCTTGAAAATATATGAAAATTGTTCTTGTAAATTGTAGCTTATATGTTCATGATACTTAAGCCTTTGGTGTGTCAGACTTTCCAGGAGAGGTAGCTCAGAGTGTTTTTACCAAAAAATCTCTTTATCCTTATTTGTAGACCTCAGGATTATAGGGCAGTGAATATTTAAATATTTTTAGGGGAGGATTTCCATATTTCCTCCAAAATTACAGGAAGAAGTGCTACCTGAGAAGCAACTGTAAGAAGGAAAATACTGTTCCTGGTGAATGTGAATTTCTTAGCTAGTGGCTTTGAAATAAAATTTGATTTTTAGGGAAGATACTACTTTACTTCATTGTTAAAGTGCGAATACATTGTATTGTGAAATTCTCCAAATTTGAAAATGTCCTGAGCGTAATCTTCAATATATTTTGAAACAAGTCAGACTCTGCACACAGACCCAACAAAATTAAATTTAGTGGTCTGTGTGCATGCCACATGAATGCCTTTAGGAAGATGATGTCCTTAGCATTTTGTTTAATAGCAGGGAGCCATCTGCCAGATTGACAGGTGATGGAGAGACAAAAGGCATTTTTCTACCTTTTTGCAACATAGCAACAATGCAGTTATATGCAGACCTAAACAGCGTTTATATATTTCATATATTCCCTTCCACTAAGTATGTTCCTTTTCTTTCTGAAGCTTTGCTGTGGGATTTGATGCATCTCACTCAGAGCACTCACGGTTTATTTCTTGTTAAGTTTTCTGTAGGAACTCCTCTAAGAATGGAGGGAATTCACGTAGTCATATTTGATTTACTGCCTTGATGAAGATGAAGCTCCTTTAAACCAGATGTTTTGTAAAAATGAAGTATACACCAGTGTCTTTATTATTTCATTTAAAAAGAAACCATTTGCTGTTTCTTGCTAAGGCATTGTCTCACAGGCTAGATACATAAAAATATTAATTTTGTTTAGATAGCAGTTTCCTTATTTAAGATCATTCTTGGGTTATTAGTAGTATTTCCCATTGTTGTCAGTAGACAGTATGTCTGCTCACGAGATTGACAAATTAATCTGTCTCACTTACATGAGTCAGAAAACATCTATCTGCGGTTATACCAGAGCTCATTCCATTATTCCAAGGTTCTGCTGCTTTAGGGAAGTTGACTTCTGTAACCTTTAAAGCCTGAGAATACTGTCTTAAACATTTATTTTTTTCTGCATACTGTTAAGAGATAACAGCTTCTGTGCAGCCACATAATCAAAGCTTTTCATTTCATAGCACAATTACTGTAAAATCTAGTCTTTGATTTTGCAAAGTGCAGTTTATACTGTAATATTTCTTTGGAGTCATGCTGGAAAAATAATTTCTATATCTTGTTTCTTTGAACCTTGTTATTCCTCATTACAAAGTTCTGCAAGTTCTGCTTCTCTTGACTAGAGCTTCCCACCATTACATTCCACCATCTCACTATTCTGTGTGGAGATGTCTGACTTCTTTTTGAATCAGCACTGTAACCCTTGTCTTTTTCTCTATATCTCTCTGCTTTTTGTGATCAATTTAAGTATAAAAACAGGTTTTGTGTTCATACTTATGTACGCTGTATTTTGCTTGCTGCTCAGAAACAGTATTATCACCTTGTAATCACTTCTTTGGAACTGTTTCCCGTCTTCTATTCACAAGATCTACCCAAAAGGAGGGTTCTTGGCTGTTTTACATACAAAGAAAATTACCATTATCTGAGCTGTGTGGTCATTATGTCCATGTGGAGCTCAATTAAACATTTTTATTGCTTGGTGTTCTACAGTATAGATAATTATTTTCTAATTCAGACTTTCTTGATGTAGTTCTTTAATTGAAGCTTATGAAGTGGTTTTTAATGCATTTGAGGCAAGCTAATCTTGCATTTGAACAATTTGCATTGACTGAGCTGACAAACAACAGTTG
Organism: Pycnonotus jocosus; assembly: GCA_013400435.1. Taxonomy (NCBI): domain Eukaryota; kingdom Metazoa; phylum Chordata; class Aves; order Passeriformes; family Pycnonotidae; genus Pycnonotus; species Pycnonotus jocosus. Next base: position 173,485 of record VWYP01003573.1, read on the forward strand.
TGTTAAGCTTCTGTGGCTTGCTGGCACTTGATCAAATTTAACCTTTTATTAGAAGTGAAATATGGTCATCTTGACCTTGCTCCAGAAAATAATGATGTTCTCAAATATATTAAGAAAAGAAGTTGTCCTATTTTAAGAAATGGCTGTTAGAAAAATAAGCATTAGCCCATAGTTACATGTGTGATAATTTACTGTACTTGCTTCAAAGGTAAAACTTAGATGAGCTGTCTGTAACATTAATCTCCTAAAAATTTACATTTGTGTGTTTTTTTCCTGTTTATTTTACTTCACAGGATTGAATCAAGTTCTTAGTCAGCAAGTAAATCAAGAAATCAGTCCGTTGGATAGCATGATTCAAAGACTTCAGCAGGAGCAGGACCAGAGACGTTCTGGGGAGGCAGGAACCACTAGTACCAGCCGGATAAGCAGAGGTAGATCACAGGGGATGGGTGCTGAGGCTGGGAGCTGGAAAACCTAAATCCCTCTTTATTGTCCATGACAGCTTTCCTATAGGGGTTTTTTTTTGCCTTTTGGAAAATGTTGTGGTTCTTAATAGTACAGATTTATCTTTGTTATTGTCTCCTCACTTAGGTAATTGCAGCAGCTGTGTTCCCTTAGAAGTAACTATCCTACTGTTTAATCTGGAATTGGCCATCTAGTTGTTTGAAATCTGACTTCTTTCAGATAAGGAAAGAAGGAGGAAGAAAAGTTGAAGGAACTACTTATTTCTCTGCAAAGTTGTTCTGTGTTTCAGTGTCTTCTACTGGAGTACACAGTAGTTTTCAGCACTTAAAAAATTATGGTTAGCAATCCACTAGAGTAGGCAGGATTAGCTTGTGTAAGGATATGGAAAAACATTGATGTTTTTCTCCTGTGTAGGTGTTTGAAGGCTCTTGCATGTGTGTTTGGTTTTGGGTTGGTTTGGTTATTTTTAACCTTTTTACCATTTCAGTTTTTTGTCTGTAAATTTTACTGCTTGATTTCTAATTTCCAGTGTTGAGGCTTTCTTTTTTTTGAAGGTAGAAGACTGTTTAAGGAGAACACTGATTCAGTGAGATAGCTCACTGTTCTATGACACTGATCTAGAGTGCAATAGCAGTAGTCATCTTTGTATAAATGTTTTCAAAGGTATTTTTAAAGAAGCAAACATTTGCTTCACTTCAGATTGTTGGTAAATCTGCTGCTTTTAAATGTGAATTTTTAAACAGAGTGCTGCAGCCCAGTAGCTGTTTGTGCTGTGTTGTGTTGACTCTAGAAACTGCTGAAATACTTACACTCAGTTAATATGATTTCTTTTGAAGTAATAAGTCAAGTAAAGTTATTTTTTTCCATTTCATTCCAAATTTTGCTTTTCAAATGCTTCCCTAAGAATTTCAGATCAAGAACTATTGCTTTTTGACTTTTTAGGGTCTGTAAGCTCTACCTCAGAAGTACATTCCCCACCAAATATAGGGTTAAGGCGCAGTGGACAAATCGAAGGTGTGCGTCAGATGCACAGCAATGCACCAAGAAGTGAAATAGCCACTGAGCGAGACCTTGTGGCTTGGAGTCGCAGGGTTGTAGTGCCTGAACTGTCTTCTGGTGTGGCCAGGTAAGCACAGATAGAGAATTTTACTGTGGTGAACTTAATTAAATTGAACAGTTTTGGAATTCCAATCACCAGTTGCATTGTCATTTGTTTTCTATATTGTCATCTCCAATTCCTTCTAAAATCAGTTTCAGTTTGAAATTACTTGTTTGTGTATCACTTGAAAAATCTTGGAATTCCAGAAGGATTGGGAATAAAAAATGCCCATTTAATAAATGACGCAGTAATTGAACTTGTGTAGGCAATGGACTCTAGTTGCCTCAATATCTTCTGACTTGTGGCATAAGATTACATGTTTTAATTGCTGTCATTATATGGCATTTTATGGCTGGAATACTGACCTAATCTATTAAGTACCTGAGATGAATTTTGGTTTCCAAACTAGAACTTTAATTTTTTCCAATTACCTCTTGTGATGAATACTTGAATCAGTAAGTCAAAAAACCTACTTGCTAGATTCAAGCATAAACTGCTCTGTTTAATGAAATAAGATGAAAATCTTTCTTTGTTTGAAAAAAGCTAATTTAAAGCCATATGCTAACTGTAAAGAGGTCTGCCATTCAAAAAATGTTATAGATGTTGAATGTCTCTTTTCTGTGGTTTGGAATAGATCCTCTCATTGTAGTAATGTCCTTTAAAATTAACATGTCAGTTTTCTTTTTTCAGTAGGCAGGAAGAATGGAGAACAGCAAAGGGAGAAGAAGAAATAAGGGTGTATCGATCAGAAGAGAAAAGAAAACATGTGATGAGTCACATTCCAAGAGAAAACAAAATACCTACTTTCTCCAAGGTAAGCAGTCCACCTGTAACTTTTCATAGGATGAAGCATAAAATTTAATTCAATTAGTTGGGTCACATAAATTTACATTCCTCTTCTCAGTTTTAAATTTGTAAACCAGGGTGCAGGAGTTTGTTTACCTCCTCAGAATGAGGAAGCCTATCTCTACTGATGTTTCAGTGTGTTCTTAATAATAAACAACATGGATTGCTTTCAGAAGTGGGGGGAAATCCCTGCAAATCTGGTGTTAGGGACATGATTTGCTGTAGGGAGTCTGTCACTGTTAGTTAATACACCCTGCTGCTGCTGTCTGTTTGACATGCCATTCTGTGGAAAGGTTCTATTAAAACTCAAGTCACAGTTCTTAACCGTAACACATTAAATACATCTGCAAATAGAAAATTGGGTATTTTCTCTCATGGTACCCTAAAAATCAAATTGTGGGCTGTTATGGGATATATAAGTCATGTTTTTTGCTAGAGCTGGGAGTACATGTTCAGAAAAGATGAAAACAGGATAGATTAAGTAGAAGGAAATAAGTTGTATTAAGAATTAAAGTGTCATAAGTGACTTGTTTTTTTAATGTAACTTGAAAAAATTTAATCTTATGTATTTTAAAAAAATTGAAGGATATATATTTTATGTTTACAGAGAACTTTTATGTCTTCTTTGTTTAAAATTAGTTTTAACTATGAATTGCACATGCTTATTTATGTGTTTCTAGCTAAATAACCAACGATGTTTTTGTAATAAATGAAGTAAATCTTAGCAACTGTAAAGGAGAACCCATGCTTTGGGTTTTGTTGTATCCTTAATGTAGAGGAGACTGTTTTCACCCTCAATCAAAAGCTTGTAAAATACAGCCTTCAGGAACACCTGCAAACTGGGACAATTACGATTGAAAAGTAAAAATCACTTACGGGATCTAAGGTGCAAAAATGAATAAATGAAATAAAAAAACCAGTTATGCCAAGAGCTGCCAAGGACTGCAGCTTTTAACTTTATTAGAGTATTGTACTTAATGCCTGTGCTGTTTATAGCTTGCTTTCTTGTGAAGGAAGGAACTGAGATTGAAAGCAATCTGAAAATAAGCAAATTCCAGATGCTTTGTAGTGATTCTGTGATTTTTAATAATGATGAATTAATTTTATATGCAGTAGAGTAAGTTTGAGATTAGCAAGTTTGTATTTGATGTTAAAATTAAGTATTGTTTTGCTACGTCTTGCATACTCAACAGAAGTAAAGATTTCAAAAGAAGTGATGTGAAGGCACCCCTACTCACAGTCCCTACAGTAATTTAACTTTAAGTTTCTTTATTAAATTTCTTAGTTTTTCCTTCAATTTTTTAAATTAAAATTTGAGTGCATTGCTATCTTAAAAAAAAGTACTGTTGTATTCTTGTCAGTTCTGCAGTCACCAATGTTGAGTATTTTCCCAAGATACACTGAAAAAAATTTGTTCACCTTTGTCTCCAGTTTTTGTACATTGAAGGGGAAGCTTTATGCCACATGACAGGACTCATTAGTGAAGTACTAGGACATCAGAAGTCTTTGTAGCTCTTGTTTTTCTTTTGGGGAGTAATAGAAAATGGGCCTGAAAAATTCAGATTTTAACAAGTTTTTTCCTGTCTTGAGGGGATGTATTTTGGTGCTGAATTATACACTTTCTTTTAGTTTAATTAAAGAGTTGCACTGCTTAAGGGTTTCTATTTTTTCCCCTTGTCTTTAGCTACAGCCTAGTCAAAAGATTCTTCCTGATAATGTGAATTCATACCAAATTACCAATAAATTTCTAATTGAGTTACAGTTTTCTTCTAAAATATTACTAGGACATGAAAGTTTAACAGAATAGGCTAGCTGGTCCAGCATTTTGGTTTTTACAATTACTTTAATGTCTCTTTGAGACAAAGAAAATTAAAGCAAATGTTTTTTAAAATCCTATTTACAAATTTTTTTTTTTTTTAGTCTCCAAACTGTAACAGTAGCACTGAATCTTTTGAGCCCCATTTTTTTATTGCAGATATTTGTGTCCTTGAAATCCTTCAGAGCAACTGCTACTTAGAAATAACGGTTTCATATATTTACATTACACCTGGTGGATTCTGGATTCTCAGAATGTGAGGGAGAGAACTTGGTAAATCCTTTATTCACTTTCCATCTTTCTTGTGAGGAAATAACGAAAAACCCCAGGCAATCATGGTCTTCTCATTGGAGTATGTCAGGAAATTCTCTATATAAAAATTACTGATATACTTAATAATACTTTCAGAACACTTAAAGCCATCATTAACCCTACTGAATACTTTTTTATAGCATCTTGGAATAAAAAGGTCGTATTCTTCAACAGCTGATTCTTCATCAAATATGTCTCTTTTTGGAGGACTCAGACTGCTGAGAAGTACACTAATTTGAGTCTCTTGAATAAAATCTCAGGTGGATTCAGAAATATGTAGATATCCCATGGGCTTTAAATAAGCACGTTTCAAGAAGAAAGAGGTGTTTGATCTTGAGTCATTGAGTATCACAATTAAATTAACTGCTCAGATTTTCATGATTTTTGTTGTTGCTTACGGTTAACATGAGGAACCCTTCTGCTCAGGATCGTCTGAGCAACAGGAATAGTGAATTGGAATTGTCATCTTCTGTAGTGTTCACAATAAATTCAAATAAACACCTGGGAAGAGAAGCAAGATTGCCTGCAAGCCAACAACTGTTGTGCAATATTTTTAGGGTTGTTTTAAATAGAAATTAATAACTTCATTACAGTTGCTCTTCTGTTGCTGTTCTTTGCCGTGAGGGTGCGACTTTAAATACAAGCTGTGTTAGGTTAAAGACAGAACTGGAAAGCACAGCGTAAATCTTCCTTTTCCTTGAGAACATACAATAGGTTTTGATACTGATTCCTTGTAAGTTATATTACACTACTGTTGAAACACTGTAGTCCTTACTGCATTGTGAATTCTTACAGGTTTAATGAGAGAATTTGTGATCTAAAGGAGATGGGGTACACCTCCAACAAAATACAGGGCAAGGCACTCTCTTCCAGTAATCTCTAGACCTAAGAACTACAGCATCAAGAGTTATAGAAAATGCCTTACTCTTATAGTACTGTCAGCTTCTCTGGGAGCAGAGTAAAACAAGGCTTGCATTTAAAACATTGTCTTCATAGGAAAATTCAGTTGTATTCATACTAATAGGAAATACTGATTTTTATATCAACTTTTGAAATTTATCAGATCTCTTCATATAGTAATGATAATGGTAAAATAGTATTTTCTTCTGTTCCCTTCTTCCTTTCTAACTGAAAGAAGTCAAAAATACAGAAGTAAAATGAAAAGATGGGCAGGAATAATTAGTATTAGCATTTTGGTTTGCAAGCTAAAGTGTAGGTCAATAAGGAATAACATAGAGCAGCTATATTTACATTTTGAGGAGATTCCAAAGTCCTATTGCTAATTTTTAATCCAGGATCATTGTAGGGTGTGTTAAAAGTAGTACAGAATTATTGCTCAGTCTTTCTTCTTTAACAATATCTGCAATTTAAATGGAAGTCACGTTAGCATTCTGCTATTGAAAGTCTACGTTTCTTTGACAAAGGTCATATGGAAAAGTGTTTGTATATGATTGCTTAAGGGACTAATTTAGTTGTGGGGAAGAAACTAAAAACTTGGGTACTTTGACCTGAATAGTGTTTAGTAAATAGTATTTAGTATCATTGACCTGCAGGCTGAATGATGAACTTGGTTTGACTTTCCAAGTCATTGGTGAGGAATAGGATTTTTTTCTATTATTAAACAAAAAAAATTATAAAGTGAACAGCAAAAATTTGAACCCCAATGCATTAATGAAAGAGGATAGAATGGAATTTTTTGCATCTTCAAAATGGAACTTGTTTTCAGGAGCAGATGAAAGTTGAGATAAATAACATGCTTAGGCAAATATTCCCAGTCTAAGTAATTAAGAGGATTAGTTTATTAAACTACTGGGATTAGAGCATTTTGGTAAATATTTGAGTGTGAAATTTCTGTACACTAGAGGGTTGATGTGATGTGTGTCCTAGTAAAATGTGATAAAAAATGGAAACATTCCTCATTATCATTAGGTGGAAATGTAATGCCAAAATTTCAAGGAATTAACATGGGAAATTGTTATGGATGGACAAAAATAGGCATACGCCTCTGTTGTGGTGTGTGCAAATGACCATATTGTAAACTAACAGAACCCAGGGAGGAGAAACACGTGCTTTGTTCTGCTGAAAGTGGCTTATTTGTGTTCCACAGAAATAAGTTTTTCTAGGTATGTTATTTAAACAATACTTCCAGTTAAATCAGCAAGATGTTAAGAAGAAAATAATCTAAAACTCCAGAGCCTAGCACTTAGTGCTTAGTGACTGTTATCTTCACTGCTTTTGGAACAGTTCTTACTAATCTTTTACATACATGTGATGTTGTAAGAGTAAAAACTAAGTAATTACAGACACTGATTCAGACTTGAGGAGACTTGGAAGGGTGCTCTTTAGCCAAAGAGAAAATACCAGGCAAGACCTATTTAATGTTGGGGTTCTGATATTGGACATATGGTTGTGCCTTTCCCCTATTAAACTTTTGAGTAGAAGTTAATTCCTGTCGGCTTAAGGAAGGAGGAATCATTTCCACATAAAAAAAATAGATGCTGCTGGTTAAGAAATTCCATGAAATTGCTACAGCCAAAGTTTCCCAAAATTGCTTTAGCCCTGTATGAGACTGCAGCAAAGTTGTGCTTCCCAGTGCTGTCAGAGTCATGAGGACTGTAGCATGCAGTGCGGTCTGAGTTGTCAGGACACCACTGGGTTTTCACTGTATCTCTCACAAATGATGTTACCAAGATCCCCAGCAGTGTCCAGTATCCCTCTCAAATACAGGAAATGCCATAATTTTTATTTCACAGAAAAGCTGTTTTAACAGGAGCTGTAATTTTTGGAGTATCAGTAGATGTGCTCTGATACTGACTGGAAGCCTTGGACAAGGTACAAGGTACTTGTCAGCATATATGACTGTTCATCAACGTGTTGAGAGAGAAAGTGATGATTGAACCTCACAAATCATAGGTTATCTTGGCTTTATTTCCCAGCCTACCCTTAGAGTTGAGAGTACAATTTCAAGCTCGCTCTTTGGGTTAGATATTGAGGGAGAGGAGGCATCAGCTGTGTTTCCTCAGGTGTAGTTGAACATGCTGGTGGTAATTACATTTTGTCAGAAAAAAACCTGTAGTATATTATAGTCAAACCTTCAGATTCAACTCCACCACTCCCCTAGATAAATAAAGTTCTGCCTTACAGCTTCTCTTCAGATTTTGAAAAGCTAAGTTGAATAGGAGTGATGTTAAAATACCTTTTTTTTGGCAAGATGAGGCAATTGTATATCTTATGGCCCCTTTTCTTGAGCAGTGAGTTTTGGCAAGGTGGCATCTAGAGATCCTTTCCAACTTCATTCTATCATTCTGTTACTCATAGATAAGTACGTGTGATTTTGTTTTCCTGGGTGTTTTTTTTTTTTCCTGTTCTTGTTTTGGCATTGTATCTTTCCCAAAACAGTTTGTTACCTTCAGCATCACTATGACCCAATATTTATACAGTTGTATTACATTTTTCCATGAAGGAATGATTGGGGCAGATGGGCTGGGGTGTTGTTTTTTCCCTCAAGCTTTGAACTGCCAAAAGAAAAGAGCTCTTTTCAAGACCAAAGAGTAATGCGAAGTAGTTCAGTTTTCCAAGCATCTGTGTAGTTCTGTTTGAGTAGGGAAAATCTGTATTTATGATGACTGTTTGAGAAACTTCATGTCAGAAGAGAAGTGGGGAGGTAAGAGAGAAGACATGAACATTACAGTAAATCTGTAAGGCAGCTTCTGCAAAATATGTCCCCCCTTATTGTAACACATAGTTAACTACTTTAATTCGTTGGGGTTATGTGATTCCATTCTGTTGTCCCTGCTTTCTATGTTTCATGGTAAAAAAGTCACCATTCAGTAGCAGAAACAAGTTACAATAGCACTGGCTTTTGTGACCTCTTTGCTTCAGTAAGGAATCTTGAGAGCTTGATGAGAAGTGAGCAGCCCCAGAAGGCTAAAGGACGGAAGGCTATGTGATGGGCTTGGCCACTGAACTTAGGGCTGCCTTGGAGCTGTTCTGGGTCAGGTCAGAGCAGCTTGGGGACATCTGGTGTGTGATGTCAGTTTGAATCCAGAAGGAGGAATGAGTGCCCCAGGCCTCAAAAGTCTCAGGCAATGTTGAAATGCTGATTGCTGAGCAATCCCATTAGAAATGTCTGTGGTAGCTGTGCTGTCAGTGATAACTTGCCCAGCTAGACAGAAGGACAGAACAACAGCACAGTACTCACTGAAAAGAGCATAGAGCAGTTTGTGTTGGTCCTCTGTGCTTTGATGAAAACTGTGACACAGCTGTACAGAGTGGTGTGCTGGCTTACTTCACTGAACTGTTGCAGTCATGCTTGCAGAAGGTGTGTATCTTCTAACAGGGAGCATGGGAGAAAAGCTAGTTACTAGACCTCTGCACTTTAATGATGATTGTTGTGTCTAAGGAAAACTAATCTTAGCTACTGTTGATTAACCATATTTTAATACAGCTTTTACTATAAAAAGTTGGAGTTATTTTCCTCAACAAGAAAACTTAACCTCATGAACCAGCTTTTATCATACATGATAGAAAAGATCTTCTCTTTCTTACAAAAGAAAAAAAAAACCAAACAAGAAAAATAGGTATAAGCAATCTGCTCTACTAGAAGACTGTCAAAATATTACTGCCTTTCTTTGTTTTGTTCCAGTTCTGCTTTCTTAATCTCTGGGACTGGTTTTTTTTTCCACTATCCAAGGTTTTCTTTGTTGCAGAAAGAGATAACACTGGGGAAGTACCTCTTTTTGTGGCAGCTAGAAATGTGCCCAGAAATTATTTTTGTTGGATCTGAGCTAGGATGAAGTTCAACTATGCATGCCAAAAAATTAGCACAAAACTCTTGAAATTTAGATCATAGCTCTTGGGTTTTTTCCCAGCGATTGGAGACTAACACAAGATTGCACACTTCGTGCTGAGAGCAAGGGTTTGCATTATATATATTCTACATGAGGAACAAAATTTCTTAATGTTGGCGCGTGAAGGGTTCCTAAATTACAGCTTTATTTCATTATTTTAAGCTTCAAAAGAACTCATATTCTCTCAAACTGACTCATTCATTTGAACTCTTCAATGCATCATCCTACTATTTAAAGGATTGTATTTGTTAACAGGCATCTCTCCACACTATGGGATGTATTACTGTACGGGTTTCTTTTCTAACACATCTGACCTCTTGGCTGCAAAATAACACTCTGGGCTTCTGTTTAAGAGCCTCCTTTCTTTAGTCATTTTTAGTGTATTCTAAGCTTTTACAAGCCCTTAGCAGCCTATCATTAGTTATGTTTTAGCCATTGTTTTACGCCTTATTAACTGATGTGTACTTTGCAGAGAATGAGTATTTTTAATAATTACAGATTTAAAAATAGTTTTGTGTCTGGGAAGAAATTTAATTATTTCCATAATACACAGAACTGTTGAGTGCTTATATTCATTCAACTACTCATGTGGAGTTTTCTCTTCAACAGCTCTTTAGTTTTGGACTTGTAACTTCTTGCCGATGCAAAAATTGCTTCCTGGAATACTATTATCAAAGAAAATGCTATGTATTAATAAAATGTATATGCAAAAATTATGTATTTTGACTTTTGTATCTTCACAGAACCATTCTCATGATAATTTACTAGACACTAGTGACTCAAAGAAACAAGCAGCTAATCAGCACAACTACCGTACAAGATACGCAGCAGAAGAAACTGCAAGGCCTGCTGAAGAGTTGGAAAATGGACACAGTTCTTCAGATGTAAGATCCTTATTCATGAGGCAGTCTTACCTATTCTGTTTCTACTCATTAAGCTCCTGATTCAGCTAACAAAACATTGTTTCTAGTGGAAGCTCAAGTTATATTTTTCATTGTGCGTTTCTTTTTCACCTCTTTAAAAATTATGTTGTATTAGGTTTTCACATGCTGTTGTATATGTTTCGCTTTGACTTAAAAAGTAATTGACAAAGGAGAAAAATGCTCATTTTTGAGGGTGTTTTTCAAAGTATATGTGCAGTTTGTAAGCCTAGTCAGTACTGCCCGCATAGTCTAGCAATGTGGCCACCAACTTTAGGTAACCTTACTTGAAAAGATATTATGACCTCCAGAAGTCCCTTCCGGCCTCAATTATTCTGTGCTTCTGTAAGTTTGGTAGAGAATGGGTGAGAAGTACATAAAATATATACTGAGTTTTTGTTTGATATTGAAAAAATGTGGAAATATGACATTAAAAACACTTGAAATAATTTTTGAGAAGGTAATCTAGCCTTGTCACATGGTATTGAAAAATATTGCTCTACACTGCTTCTGTTCAGAAACAGATATCTTCCTACTTCTTTATATAAGTCCACTAAAGTAAAGGAACTATCTGCAAACTAATATGCCTTTTTAACATAAAGCTTCTAGAATGCCAGATGTTCATAGCACATATAAAGCTTCTAGAAGAGTTTTCATTGTATTGTCATGTATTATAACTTGAGCTCTAAAGAAAATGTTTCTTTTTCTCTGCCTCCCCCTCTGCCCATTCCCAATGCCCTCTGCTCTCCTTATTAGGAAGGTGAAGTAGTTGTTGCCAGTGGTGGAACATCAGAAGATGATGAAAGAGCATGGCACAGTGATGGCAGTTCTAGGTAAGTGACAATGTATATAACCTACAGAGAAAATTCTTGCCAAGAAATCTTTAATAATTTTTGTTGTAAGCAGTTAATGAGTAATAACTAACACTTGTGCAGATTTAGAAGAAAAAGTGAACAAGTACGTGATACTTTGAAGATTTAATTATCAGTCATATTGCTAACTAAAATTTAGGGAAGGTTTTTCATTGTTTGGTAGACGCAGAATTGTTTTGCAGGAAGGTATTTTCAGGCAGGTAGTAGCCGTTTCCTATGGCTCTCTGTCTGAGCTGTGATCCTTGGTTTGAAATTAGAAAGCAAATAAAGCATCCTGTATTTTTTCATTCAAAGCTATTGAAAACCAGAAGTTTTGAAAACAATATCCAGACTTCAATGTTTATCATCTTGAATTGATGAAGTAAACACAGTATTTACTTCGAGGGATGCTATAAGTTAAGCTTCTTGCAAGACCAAATGATGTCAGGGCTTTTGGTTCACTACCATTTAAATTGTAGATAGAATGTAGTATTTTAAGCATTAAGGTTTTAACTATTAAAACATTGTAGTTAGCTAGACTATTAACTGTTATCTTTTATTGGGTTATATTATGTAATCCAATGCACTTCTTAACTTTGGGTTTTTAATTTCTTTTTTCTTTGCTATATCATATATAGTGACTATTCTAGTGATTATTCTGACTGGACGGCAGATGCAGGAATCAATTTGCAACCACCAAAGAAAATTCCTAAAATTAAAACAAAGAAAGCAGAAAGTAGTTCAGAGGATGAAGAAGAACCTGAAAAACAAAGGAAGCAAATTAAAAAGGAAAGGAAAAAGGGTATTGAGGAGAAAGATGGACCATCAACATCACCAAAGAAGAGGAAACCCAAAGAGAGAAAACAAAAGGTTAGATGTTCTTTGTGTGACAGGTTGCTCATTCCTGCTCACTTAGAAATAATTGGATGAATGATTCAGTTACAAATACAACTTAATATTGTCTAATTTTAAACCACATCATGACTTTTACTCTTAACAAATGATAATTAAAAACTCTTGCAAGTCAAATGATAGATGGCTTTAATGGTATGTTTTCCAAATATGATATGGTTGATGTAAGGAGCACTTTTAATGTCCTTATCACTATCCTTGCTCACACCAGAAACTTCCTTTCTGTGGAAGTAGATTATTCAACTTCCAATACAATTGAGTATTGGTATAACATGGCAGTATTTTTTACAGCTGTGCTGACTTGTCTCCCTACATAATTGCAATTTCTTTTAGATCTGCAAAACCGTGTCATTTTTTTCTGTCAATTATATGATATATGATATTTGCATTATGCTTGCCACTATTGACTCCATCAAGGGAAACATAACTTGATCAGAATTTTGTTGTTGTCATCTGTATTTTGTTTGCTTTCTAATATAATGTAATTACAGTTTAAATCAGTACATAGAAATTTTCAGTGACTTCAATTATTTTCAGTGTGTTTTTAGAGAGGTTGTTTTGTTTTTAATTGTAAGATCTGAAAACATCACTCTTCCTTCTTTCTTTACAGAGACCAGAAGTGATCTATCTGGTAAATGCTAGTTGTTTTTGTAAACTTACAGCTTCTATTTTTGCAATATCCAAGGAAGCTAACTGTATAATCTAAACTAAATACCTGTATTTTGTTTATTTATTAGATTAGGAGTCCTCAGCATTCTTTAAGATCTTTATTTCAGTGCTTTAGCTCTCATTAGAAGGTAGACTGACAAAGCAGCTGTTTGTTTGAACACGGAGGTTGGCACAGTGTCAGATTAGCTGTGAATCTCTGGTAGGGCATACAGGATGTCAGGTGGTAGTCTTTATTCTTTGTTGAGGCTACTTTTTGTGTATTGTACACAGTCATTAGTTGCACTATCAGTACTAGTAGTATATTGCTATTGCTATTGCTACAGTCTTTGATAAAAAGAAAGTATCAGAAGGAATAAGAAAGCAGATGAGAAAAATAGATGGTGGGGGACATTTAAAATTATTGAAACCTCCAGTTTAGCTTCTTATTATAAAATAAAAAACTGGTTTACATCCTAATATTTCCACCTAGATTAAAACTAAACTGAGTGTTCTGGGAATCTTGCATCCATTTTAGTTATTGAGATATGGGACATCTGATTCAAAAAGTATAAGGCCTAGTTACTTCAGACCTTAACAGCTGACCTGCTTATTTCTTGTGTCACAAGAAAATATGCGGCTGGAAATAATTGCAGAAAATCACCTCCCTTTCCTCTATCCCTAGGTAGCATTAATTATACCTGTCTTTCCTGACAGATTTAGTCTTTGAAGTTTCTTGTAGTGGACATTTGACCTCTGTGCTGAGCAGAGAGTTCACAGGCCTTTCTCATAGAAAGTTCTTCCTCATTCTAATCCTGATTCAAAATTAGGTCTTTTCATTGAGGAAAGAAGTTTTGACTGTCTTGGTTGCCACACATAGAATCTTAAAAATTAAAAGAGGAGTAGAGAAAAATTGACATTCATCTCTATTAATGCATGGGTTTCATGATCTTGAATGATGCTTACAGTTCTAATCCTCCTCTACCAAAAATCAATCTAAAGTATGATACAGCAGTGAAGAAGGACAAGGAAGGATCACCCAGGAAGATCAAAAGTACAGAACCTTTTTTTTTCTTTAGGTCAGACACAGAGACTGACTCTTAGAATGGAGAGAGTTTGGAAGAGATATGATGAAAAAGCTTATATAAAACTATCATGGTTTAGAAAGGAATAAATGCAGAATGATTTCCTTCCTCATTTTGTTACAGTGAGATGTAGCACCCAATGTCACAGACATAAAGCTCAAAAATGAGCCATTTTCCCATTCAATATCCCCCTCACACCCCAAACCCACCTGAGCATGTAGTCAGGTAGTGGAACTAATTACCAAATGATTTAGTAGAGTTTCAGAAAATTATTTAATAAAGTCACTGGGAATAGTCCCTTCCTGATGAGTCACTAAGATCAGGCTTGGCTTCCAGAAAGTTTTAAACTGATGATTAATGTGTAAAGTTATAACGAAGGAAGGTTCTCTGGTTGAAGTCTGCTTCTTACCTTTGCATAATTCACAGTTAGCTAGACACTTTGCTGTGATGAAGTTTTTCAGTTGTTGCAAGACAGACCTGCTTGAACCTCAGCATTCACAAAGTGCTTCTATGTTATTGACTTATTACAATAGAGAGGTTCTGTTTTGATTTTTTTGGTGAGCTTTTGTTTTAACTATATGTATGCTTTTTCCTGTGATACTCACTGAGGCAATCATCACAGTACTTCTTGTCATGTGGAACCACATTTGAATTGGTGTAATGGAATTACACGTGACATGTATTCTATTTGCAGTCTGGAGATGCAGAAGCCTCCAGCAGTGGCTCTATGCAGTGGATTTCTGTACAGCCATCCAGGGTTGCTTTCCGTGCACACACATGATCCTATTGGGAATTTTAAAGCAGCGTTGCTTGAATGATTGTACAAACTTCTGCTTTATCTAACCTATCAGATACAGACAAGCAGTTGTGCACCTAATACCAGCAACTGCCCTGAGTGTCACTGCTTACAAGTATGTGATGTGGAAATACATTCTGAAAACTCAGTTCCACAGCACTTTATAGTAAATATGCCAGTAGGTAATGTGGATTTACCCAATCCAAGTAATTTTCACATGATTTACCTCATAAATCTCTTCCTCCTTGTTTTGTGCAAGGTTCTTTAATTGGAGGCAGGTGTATGATTTTAGTGCCTTTTTGGCCAAGGCAACCATGTGAAATTGGTTCCAGAGAATGACATGGTACCATTTTATCCTTTTGGGCATGAGACATAGTTACTGGACTGTTATTAAATTCAGTTTTTGTTAGAGCTCATCCCCACACAGCCCCTCAAAAAACTCAAAAGGTAGATAAGATTAATCCTCATACTAGCAATAATTTCCTACTAATCCTCTGTGTATGTTTTCTTCAGAGGCTGGCTGTAGGAGTTCTGGCAGAAAATGGTTTGACGCTGGAAGAATGGCTGCCTTCAGCATGGATTACAGACACTGTTCCTCGGCGGTGCCCATTTGTCCCACAGATGGGGGATGAGGTAGTTTTTCCCTCTGTCTCCTTGCTTGTTTTTGCCTTTCGTGTTTTCATCTGCACATTTTTTCCCCAGAGACTTAAAATAAAAATATTTTGGATTTTCTTTAAAACATTCTTTGATCTGACTAAAATATGCTTTTGCATCCTTGTACTTAGAAAATACTCTGCATAGAGTTGCTTTGACTTATTATTAATATTATTCTTCCATGCTGTTGCAGTAGTGTTCCTTCTTGTATGATATTCAGTGTGTTGATTTCCTTATGACACCTGTAGACAGGCTGTGTGAGATGCTTTCTGTTGTGAAAGTATTCCTTAATTGTAGAGCATTTGGTGTCCTGAAGAACAGGTAAGAAATCAGATATGAAATTAAGTCTGGAAAACATATTTCAGTTTGAGGCTTGAAATAAAAATGAGGAATTAAGGCTCATGGGGAAGGTTGTAAGTTTTTTTGCTTGGTGTGATTGTTTGATATTCTGAAGAAAAACTCTGATATTGTCCCTATCACTTTTGTTCCTGATATCAAAAAACTGCTAGTCTCTCACAACAGAAAACCACAAGAAAAGTTGTGTATTTATGTATTTTATACAAACCAGACTGTAAATACTTTGTAAACATGACCCAGATGTCTCAAAATATGGCAGCAAAAGGATACCCACCAGTTTCTACTTTGGAATATGTAGCAGGTGAACATTACAGTGAATTCTATGAATGAGTAGTATTAGGTAGAATGCAATCTTAAAAGCCAGAGTCTGTGCATGTTTCTTAAAACCCCCTGAGGTTAAAATAAGAGGAAATAGCTGGCTTATGCTGTAATGGGCAGTATGTTGTCTCTTTGGGGAGCGGCTTGTTTTGTGAGTTATTAAACAGAGTTATTGTATAGCTCACGCCTTCTGAATGCTGTTGGAGAAATACTTGACATGGTGGCAAATTTGATTAACTTTGTTCCCAAGCTGAAGCTTTTTTTGGGCACCACCTTAGAAAATGAATCAGGAGCAGAGGTTGCATGTGCAAGCAGTTTTGTTTTTACTGGATCACTTCACTGATCCAGTTCACAGCACAGCTATGCGAAAATTACATCAGCAAAGCTAGTGAGAAAGGGAAGGAACATTTCAACTTAAAAGCTGCAGCTAGAGAAAATGCTTATGGATTGATGCCCTCCAGTAAGCATGTTGTAGAGACTCTGTTCAAAAGATCAAGTCCAAATAAATATATTTGGTGCCTGATACCATCTGGATAGAGTAAAGCAGCCAAGGATTTATCAGTACCATACTGCTCAGGAGACTTTAACATCGTATTGGTTTAGTAAGATAAACAGTTGTGTTTGATTTGGCACCTGCTGAATAGCATGTACAGTCTGTACCAGGAATATCTAAGTAGGGTACATCCTTTTGCTGAAAATGCTTTATATGGGAGAACAGGAAGTTTTGTGTCCTGTGCCTAGAAAGTAGGAATAATTTGCACCAATAGAGAGTATGTTTGTAATTGAGCCACTCTGTCTGAAATTCCATCTCTGATACTTGCTATCCCCAGATTTACTTAATATGTGAAAAGAAATTATTCATCTAGGAAGTTACTTCTGAGATTCAGAGAAATAAAGGATTTGTTTAATTAGAGAAATGTAAGAATTGTGAGAAGAGATATTGTGTGGCCTTCCAACATCTTGTTGGATGGTAGGTATGTTTTATAAGATTTGGGGGGAGATGTATTTCAAATTTATTTTCAAGCTGTACAAACAAGTAAAAAAAACAGTAGTGCTATATTTAGTTACACTTAGTGTGTAAGAATAGCACATACCATCCTATTTCCCTTTCTGAATAGTGCTGTTTACAGATGTCTGCCCTGTGTCTTGAGGAACGGTGGAAATACACCAGAGAGATGGGGTTGCAACTTTGCTGTCTACATATCCAAATACAAGACATGTTTGTTGTTCGTTCTGCCCTTAACATGATAAAACCCAGTTTTGTCTGGGTACTACAACAAACATGCAGAAGCAGAAATTCATCAAGAATAAAAATATTATTTCCTGGGAAAAGACATGAATTTTTTTTCACAGATATCTTCTCAGTTTGTTCTTCTGACAGAAGAGGCAATGATTAGAGCAATTTGCAAAATAAAGAATATTTCACTTCTGTAAACAGTGGGTTGAATTTATGCAGTGGTTTAGCAGAAACACTAAGTGTAGCAGAGATTGTTTGTAGCCTGTGCACTTTTTTTTTTTTGTTTTGATTCACTAGAATGTATGGGAAACAATCATCACAATGTTGAGAGTGTAATGTAAATTTGCCTTCAGATGTGTCTCAGTAGCCTCTGTTCCTTTTCCTGACAGATAGATCCTGACAGTGCCTAGGAGATTCTCACTGCTTTCATGCCTTTTGTAGCTGCTGTGTGTTTTGTCCCTATGATGATATTATGCATATACTCTAAAAACATGGATTTAAAAAAATGTGGTGCTGAGTACTTCTCCATTTAAAAAAGTTAAAAATTGCCACATGACACTAAGAGTTCAGTACCTATTAATGTAGAAACCTGGCAAAGACTTCTTTATAATGTTTTATGATTCAAGAGTTTTGGAAAGCAGGTAAAAATGCAAATATTAGTGTTTATTTGTATATTTTAAAACTTAGAGGGATTTCTGCTCTACTTTTTTTTGTTGTTGTTGTTGTATTGGACCTTTACAGTAAACCTATATTTCCTTTGTACTATTGAATGGAAATCCCATGTTGGGACACTTGAAGAGGATCTTTTATTTGGCATACATTGTACCAAGAATACAGCCATTTATGAGATCTTTGTTCTAACTAGTTTGTGGAACCTCTGGTTTGCATTTCAAATACATTCTTTGAATACATGTTTATGGGTTACAGCTTACTACCTCATTACAGTGATGGCCTTTAAGAATAGCATTCATCCATGTGGTATGATATACAACAAGATCAAAGTAGAACTGTTAGACTCTGGATGTCTGAATCATGGAAATTTATACTGGAAGGATTAAAAAAATTAATAAGCACTGGAAATGTCCATTTTAGTTTGTTCAGGCCTTTGTTAGGCTATTTTTTCAGTGTAAGCAAACACCAAAATCTTACCAGAACAATAATAGGCTTCTCCTTCTAGAATATGTTTCTTGTTCAAAAAAGATAAACTAGATAGTGAATTTAGTGATACTTGATTGTTAACTTACGGCTGTTGTGCAGTGATGTATAACCAGGTGGATTAGTGGAATTCTTGTTGCTGTCATTGAATTGCTCTCTGATGCAATGATAAATGGATGGGTTTTTTACTAATTTTATTGATCTCACTCACATATAATTTAGGGTATTTTCTTCACAATAACGTTCTAAGTATTTCCTGCTTTTTTCTGTAAATGTTTCTATAATAGCTTTTTAAATTTTCTTCCACTTAATTTTTTGAGAACCCATGACTTTTGTAGGAAAACAGGCTGAAAAGCTGCTGAAATAGAAAGTACACACATTGTATGGCAGTGACTTATTAGCATTTCAGCTCCTCAGAGTCTTTGTAGGATAACTGTCACATTTCACTTTTAGGTTTACTATTTCCGACAAGGTCATGAAGCATATGTTGTAATGGCCAAGAAGAACAAAATATATCATATTAATCCCAAGAAACAACCATGGCATAAAATGGAATTGCGGGTATGACTTCTTCTGCTTTTTTGTTTATATCTTAATATTAAAAAACAAAACAAAACCGAAACTAAGTGGAAGTAAAGTCCCTGATGTAAATAAATCTAATGCTCTTAATATTGTAAGATAAGGGGAAAATTTTAACTTAATAGTCAAATGAAATCAGACCTCAACCTGTACTGCTTTTTGTATCAACTCAAGCAGATGAGATGGTTATACTTCATAGCGAAATATTTTTCAAACATACTGCAGTGTGAAATAATAGCTCGTTGTGGAACACTAGATTTCAGATTCTTGATTTTTATGTGATCTGGCAGGATTATAGTACATTCAATATACCCATGTTTTCATGTCGTAGAAAGCTATTTCAATTAAATTCAGTGGTGGTACAAAGTATTTTGTTTATTCTAGGAGCAAGAGCTGATGAAAATAGTTGGGATTAAGTATGAAGTGGGATTGCCTACTCTCTGCTGCCTTAAACTAGCTTTTCTTGACCCTGATACGGGTAAACTGACGGGAGGAGCCTTCACCATGAAGTAAGGAAAGGAATTTTGTATGCAAATTGGGGGTTTTCTTGGACGGGGATGGCCAGGGTGTGTTGAGGTTGAAAGTTAAATGATGATGTTTATATTGACCTTGTGCTTTTCAAGTGTTGAATTTGAACAGTGTTAATTTTTTAATGTAAGTGCTTTATGTTATGCTTTTGCTGGTTTTCGCTTAAGAGTTATGTGTTTTGTTGTTATTAGGTACCATGATATGCCAGATGTCATAGATTTCCTAGTTTTGAGGCAACAATTTGATGATGCAAAGCATAGGCGATGGAATATAGGTGAGTTGTGGGGAAAGTTGTGTGCTGTGGTTTTGTTTGTTTTTCTAAGTGTCTACCTATTTTCATGATAACTTTCTTAAAATTGGTTATGGTAAAGAAATCCTAATGCTATGCTAAAGTCAAAGAGCAAGCTCTGCCCATAGTTAGCTGGGGAGTTCTGCAAAGTCCTTGCCAAAGTGGCAGCAAAGAAGCAAAATAGTGAAGGTGATCTTTAAAAGAAAGTGCAAAGAAAATTTCAATTGCATATTTGCAGAGAGAATAGTTAGGGATAGGTTTGAGGAATATGGTGTTTATTGCTAGCTGATGACTTCTTGTAGCCTATATGTTGTTTGTATCTCTTTTTTGATTGAAGGCTCTCCTACACCTGCATTGCAACTAGGATTATTTTTTTCCCAATTACTGAAATTTCTGCTGAAAACTAGGGAATACTTCAAAAATTGCAAATTGATGTCTAGATTGTACAGCATGAATGCTCTTTCCATCTCCTTATACTTTTTGAATTCTGTTCTAAACCCTGTGGTTTAGCTTCATTGAAGTGTATATAGTTATAATTTACTACCAAGTGACAAGGGAATGACTTAGATTGTTTTTACTTTGCCTGGGCCCAGTTATTTCGGAGTAGTGGATACTGGAACAATGCCCTTTAGTGTTAGGTCCTCCAGTCAGATCTGTTTCCTAATTGTCTTTTCCATACGATGGCAAAGATCACCTTTCAGCAATAGAATGAATTTATATCCTTTCCTTTGATATCCTTAGGCTATGTGCCTTAGCAGTAGATGTATAAATTACATGATGCCATAGGAATAAGTTCCATTTCATCTCATAATTCACACTATGTTTTCTGAAAAGACAGCTCAGCTTCATTTTTATAGGGAATTTAGTAAAAGCCCTAGACTTCTGATCCAATAAGAGATGTAAACGTTGATCTCTTCTTCAAAGATCATTTCAGTGTAAAGATCTCATAAGTAACAAGGTTGATGAAGATCTACTCTTAGGTTGCTAAGCTTGGCTCTTTCCTCATGGTTATGGATCTGTGGTCTTGTCCTCCTCTACCATGTCATGTTTTTGCACAAAATCATGGCAGCAGCAAAAGAATGATTGCCATAGTTTGTTTGTGAACAGCCTAGCCAGGCTTCCTGAGCTGGTGCTATATTTGAAGAAATTTGCAATCTGGAATAAATTGAAGCTACACAGAAAGTATTGGAAGTACCAGGACCTTTTATCAAGCTTCCAATGCAAATAATGCATTTGGTTGTTGTTTGGGCTTTGTTTGTTTTAGGGAAGTATATTTGTTTATCTATTTTTTTTAATATTAAATTTATATTAACATATGAATCTTTTTAGAAGGAACAAACATAAAATTTGAAATTACAGGTTCTTATTTACATTCAGATTCTATTTATTGCATATCTTTATCTTAGTATAGTTTAACTTCAAGTTTAATACTTGGGCTAAAAGCTATTCCAGTAATATTCCTGCAACTTCAGCTGCATGTCTTAGACAGGTGTGCATACCTGTCTCTTACACAGCAGCCACTGTGAGTTCCACATACATTTTTTTGTTGTCTTCAACCAAGCATTATGGAGGGATACTCAGTTCTGGAAAACTGCACTAGAGCCACCTTCCTCTGAGAGATTTTGAACTGCTCTCTGCATAGATGAAGTAGCACAGAGGACAAAGGGAAAGTAGTGATTCAGGAGATGGTTCTTTCACTCATGTTGTTTTCTGCTTTAGCATTCTGTCTGTAGGAATGCTGTGGCTCTTGAGAACTTAGAAGCAGCTGCAGTATATGCCCCTTTAAGTAGTTTTGACCTGCTTAATGTTCAGCTCAGTGAAGTTACTCCTGGTTGTACCTACACACATTTCTTTGTAAAATTGATCACCAGGGAAGGTCATATTGGAAAATTGTAATTTTATAGCTCTTCAGAAAATAAATTATTATTTTAAAATAAAGCATCAACCCTTATTTACATTTTTGATCTTGCATTTCAGATATTTTCTGTTTACTTGGTTCTATTCAGCACAATTAGGGCTATTAATAGAAGCTTTATAATTGTCCTGAATTACTTGTGATCAATTAATTTTTTTTAAATGCAGTAAAGAAAGCAGACTATTTTTGAGGCTATGTTTACTTCCTATTATTTCAGATAACTTCAGCAAGCATTTGGGCAGAGGGTAGATGTACTGAAATGAAACAAATACTGCAGCAGTTGAGTGTGTATATATTCAAATCCCATGAACATAAATATGTGTAGTTCTTGTAATCTCAGACTTAAATTACATTTTTTTTCTTGTATTGAACAGAACATTAGGCTAAAATGGTTTCTTAATTTTGTGGCATGTGTTGTAGAAAATGTTAGCATTTATGATGGTGTGTAATACATCCATTCTCATGTGTAATTTTTTTTAATAATGCGTCTGACCTTTTTTCTCAGCTGTGTGAATGCTTTGTGGTAGTGAAGCCATTGCAAGTCATAGTAAATTACTTTACTAACCTTTTGAGCAAGCTTTAATAAATATTATTCTATTATCAGTCAGATTGCCTGCATAGTAAAGAGAATGAACCTCTTGAGTTACATTTGCATTGCTGAAAAAGCACTTCGGAAACTAAGGAGGACGAGCTCAGCAGCTTGTAAAATATTCCCCATACAGGAGTGTCATAGTGCTCAGTTATTTTAAGGTAGCATGTAGTATTTAATGCAAGTAGGTTTGAATCTTGAAGCATTGATATGTCTTACCTTTTATATTAAGAAATTAGGAAATAAATTCATAAGTAAAGAATATGTATGTAGATTTGCAAATTGTTATTTTTCTAAAATGCTATATTAACTTTTATTTTGGTAAAAAAAACTATCTTCAGAAAGAATTTAATAGTTTCATTGGCTTTTAACTGAGCATTGTCTCAGACTTGCCTGCTGAGGCTGTAAATGCTCAAAAGTATTTCTGTATTCAAGATCAAGCCAGATATATCTAAACCTGCTTTTCTGGGAGGGTAACATGCCTTATATTGATGAAATTATTTTGTGTTCTTACCTAGGTGATCGTTTCAGGTCAGTGATAGATGATGCTTGGTGGTTTGGAACAATTGATAGCCAGGAACCTCTTCAGCCTGATTATCCTGACAGCTTATTTCAATGCTACAATGTCTGGTTAGCAAATTTATCTTCAATCTTTTTTATGTTAATTAGTTACTTTATTTGAAGTACTGACTGAGAAACTTACTTCCATTAAATTCAGTCATGCCTCTCGCTCTACCAGTTTAATATAATATTCTGTGGTGTGTAAATCAAAGTTTTGTTACAAACATTAAATAATTACATTGTTGAAGCAATATTAGTAGATAATTTAAGTGTGGTTATTTTTAAGCTGGGACAATGGTGATACTGAGAAGATGAGCCCTTGGGACATGGAGCTGATACCAAGTAATGGTATGTTACCTTAAGAATATAATTTGCTTTACAAGTGTATTTTAAGAAGAAAAAGAATGTTATATGGTTTTACATAAACAATCCTGTTTTTTGGAGGAGTGGGAGGAAGGCCCACAAACTAGTTGCATTTAAACAATATCTTTAAATCAATTACTAAACTAAAAGTGAATAAAGATAAAAGAACTGTGAAAAAACAGCCATGCTAGATAAACTGAGTGATATTGAAAATAGAAATAATACAGAAAATTGCTATAGATAATGTACAATTAAACTCAACTCTTTGTACAATTAGGAAAATAAACCTATGCCTTAGGTCAGCTTGAGGAAACTTGCTGCTCTAAGAGATGTCAGCATTCCTGCAGACATTCAGTGCATTGCAGATGCAACCTGTGCCTGTGAGCTTTTGGTAATAGCAGGATTTTTCTCCCCCTCTGGCCCAGCACATGTAGCAGATACACAAGCTGCAGAGTGGCAGCATAGCATGGGCACTGTCCACATGTTCACAGACAAGAATGTAGTATTTCTCCTTCCGTAGTTTTTTAGTTGGTTGGTTGGGTTTTTCTAAGACTTCATAAAACTCTTGTTAAAAAGCAGAGTAGAATCAGCATTTTTTCTTTGCGTTTTCCATGAAACATTTGATAATATTGTCTCTCAAAAGTAACCATAAATAATTCTTAATTATTTTAAGCAGTAATTGTGTTCAATTCAACTTCTTATTTTGGTTCAATCCTTCTTTTAATAGGTACTTCTTTGTCATAAGTAAAATACAGGTGTTAGAGAGATAACATGACTAAATAAATAATTAAAATAGACCATCCCATTTACTTTTTAGTAGAGACCAATTCTGTTGTCCTAAGAAAGGAGAAACAATTTTCAGTTAAAGAATAGGTACTGATTAAGATAACTAAACCTGAACCTGATTTTTTTGCTGTGTTCACAAATATCAACATTTGCTGTACCTTCTCAAAAATTGTTAAGAGGACTGCTTAACATCATACTTTAAAAATCTGCTGTTATAATACAAATTGCCAAAATTGGTAGGTCCGCAAGAATGCTAAGGTGATAACACTTTATTTCCATACTCAGGAGCTGTGGTTTTAGCATTTGAACTCAAAACTGTGACAATGTAGAACCACTGCCTGGAGAATGTTTTAGCAGCAATGTCAAAGTTACCTTAAACTCCCATCTGGAAATCATCTTCCATTTCTTACCAAAACAACATATTACGAAGAATATTGGCTTTTAAACACAGAGTAACTCCAAAACCAAAACACAAGTTTTAAATGTGATAAATGAGTGTCTTAGTTGGTTCTAAAATAAATTTTACAATTAGCTATTTTGAAGATGATAAATCTTCAGGAAGGACCTCTACATCAAACTGCATTGTAAGGATTTAAACGTAACACAGAACAATATACAGAAAGTATACTAGATACATCCAAAATGTCTTTCAGCAAATCAAGAGCTATGCATTTGTATAAATGATTTCATGGTATCTTTGATTTACAGGTATATGTATTACACAAGATACAAACATTTTTGTTTTATTTAATTTTCCTATTACATTCCAGCTGTATTTCCAGAAGAACTGGGAACAAGTGTTCCTTTAACTGATGATGAACGTAGAACACTGCTCTACAAACCTTTGGATGGAGAGTGGGGTTCCAGGACCCGAGATGAGGAGTGTGACAGAATTATTGAAGGGATAAACCAACTTATGACTCTAGGTAAATTCTGAATAGTATGGGAAATGTTTTTGGTTTATATTTTTCAGGCTATGCTCATGTGCACTTCTGAAATTACCAAAATGAATGTGATAAAATGTACATTTAACATCTTGATTAACTGGAAAAAAACCTTTTTCATTAAACATTTTTATAGTTTATTTTTATAGTGAGTACTTATGAAACTTAATTTTTTTCTGGTTTCCCAAGGTAACTGTTGCTTTTTGGTAGATAATTTAACATATGCTAGGGGTAGTGGTTTGGGTTTTATATGTAAAAAGCAAGTACTTGTTTTTTTAACTTTAGCTACCAGAATCTCATGTTGGGGTTAAAATTAAAACCTTTATGGTTAAGTGAATATTAACTAAATTACAGACAGATGGGAGGAAGGAAAAAAAGCATAGATTTACTTAGATAATGAATATCTATGTGTGGATTCTCCCCGTATTAGCTTTTCCTAATTCCTGATTTCTTCCCCACATTTCCTTAATTACACAAAATGTTGAGGGAAAAGTAATTGATTTACCTTAGGAAAGCTACTTGCTATTTGAAGCAATTATTCTTTTCAGGCAGCTTCTGAAAAAGTAATAGGTAAAATGCTTAATGCATCGCTGCAAAATTTACCTGATCAAAGGTGGATGTCTGGATGGAGATATGTCAGTAAATACAGACAGAATTATAAGTCTTCTGTATGTCTTTATGGGGGTCAAAAGGTGTTCAATCAGCAGTTTTAGGTTTTGAGCTAACAGTGGTCATGCATTAAATATAAAAGTTACAGATATTTCGTTGAACTGATTTTTGAAGCACTTAATGCAAGGTAAGATTTATGTTTCAAAAAAGCCAAAAACCTCTTGAAATAATTCTGATTACCTGTATATCCCATATAGTTTGTTTGATGACATACTGCATAAGAAGCCTCTCTTTGCTCCCTAAACAAAGGAGTTATCTGTACAGTGTAGTAGCACAAATTAGAGATCTATATTAAAAAAAAAAAGTGAGGAAATGAAATTTGAGCTGTTTTTGCTGTGCCATCTAAGAGTAATGGGTTTGTATTTTGCATTATGGTGTATTGTAGACCACTTAGTTTGAGGTTTGGCTATAGCAGGTATGGTGCATGTTGGTACAAAGTAGCAGTTGCTAGAATATTCAAAACAGCAAGTAAACAGCTTTTAGAAGAGCAGTCTTTTTAGCAGCACCATATTTTTTGTTTTTAAAGACTTTTGAGACTTTTAAAGGTGATTTTTTTTTTTGGTTTTGTATTGCAGTATTTCTCTTTGAGATATAAGATGTTCAAATGATGTGTCTAGGCCCTCATGATGATTCTAAGTACAGGAGGGAAAAGCAAGGTTGTTTAGGTGCACAGACTTCTGTTGCTCAGCAGTCCTCTAGCACTATATTGGATTGGTTTTGGAAGGCTTTTTTGCTTTTAGGTAGGGGCAGGAGAGAGTGTTTCTGTTTTTGTTTGAGCATGGATTTTACCCACATCTTACAGAGGATGAAATAGCACTGTAACTTTTATAGCAGAATTTAATGTGTTGCTTTGTTTGAAGATACGAGAATGGCAATATAAAGTGAAATGAAACGAGCCTGTGCTGTAAATAACGATACTGAATTGCATGCTTACATCTGTATATAATTTTTATACTTTTCAAATGTGTATATTTGAAATGTGCACTTGCTGTGCCTTTGGGGAGTGTGGTGCTTCAGGTATAACAGAATGGCACCCAGTCACAGCAGCACTGGGATGTACAGCAGACATCTCAGCAAGCACTCTAAATAGAATATCAGAAATCATTTGGAGTATCTAGAGTACTTATTGTTATTTTTGGGAAACTGTGACAAGGGTGAATCTTGAGGTTGCTATGGAACTTTCTGGTACATAACACTGGCGGTTTTGTGCTTTGTTTTTTTTAATCTAGATATTGCTTCTGCATTTGTGGCACCAGTGGATCTTCAAGCTTACCCAATGTATTGCACTGTTGTGGCATATCCCACAGACCTCAGTACCATTAAGCAAAGACTGGAAAGCAGATTTTACAGGTTAGACTGAAGTCTCAGTTCTGCTGTGATCGATCTACCAGCAGCTGTATTTTTGGTAGCTCTTTGTCTTGTCATGACAAACTAGGAGGTGGGCACAAGTGTGTGCTTTTACTTTCTTTCATCTTCTATCCTTGATCTGGATTTCTGTTTTCTAAAACTCAAAAAAGGATTAAACATCTCCAAAATGTATTTTAGAACTATGTGGCATTCAAATTCCTGATTATGCAAATGACTTGTTCCATGTGAGATTCAAATTGCAGGGTTAGTAAAGTGACTTTTGGTCCAAAGGATTAAGTTTCCACTTAATAATTTTTTAAGTACTTTTAAAATAATTTTAATAAGAGACACCTTAAAAATATCTCAAGTGGTTTTTTGTCCTAATATGCTTTAAAAACGTATTCTTGCATCATTTAAGCAGCTATACAGAATTTGACTTCTTAAATTATTTATGTTGAACTTCTGAGTTGTACAGCAAAAAAAAAAAATATATATATACTTTCTGATACTGTTTTGATGTTTTCCTAAACTGTGATTGCAGTTGCAGTGGGTTTTTTCTTTTTATTTTTTATAAAAATAAATATCTGTATAAGAGTGTAGTTCTTTAAATTACTTCAGTTTCCTTGAGTTCTCTTTCTGTTTCTCATTTTAAAATCAGTGTTGCTTCAGTTTCTTTTGAATAAATATGGATAGGATTTTATTTTGGGCCAAATTTCAAAGTTCATTTTTAATGCTTTATACATGCTAAATGAAGATTGAATTCTAAGCTAAATTTGCTTTTTCATTTTCAGAAAAGCACCTCTGCTTTTCATGGTTCTATTGCAATGTTGAATTCCATGTTTATTGTGTAATATGAAGTAATCCAGCCTTCTGTTCTATAATGCACTGCTTTGCTGTCAGGTCGAGAGAACTTTTTGGTTGGTTTTGTTTCTCTTGTCAAAAGTGCTAGCAGTTATTTTTGGTAATCAACACAACTTCAGTAAATTGAATTTTTTTTAGTTTGTAATATTGCCAAGGCTTAGTTAGGTAATAGCAAACAAAGTTAAGCAAC
>VWYP01003574.1:271-24169 GCA_013400435.1 Pycnonotus jocosus
TTATCAGTCACCAAAACATGCAGAATAGAATGGGTGAAATTTCTGTTAAAACAAAGAATTTAAACTCCAATATTTTACTTAAAAATTAACTTTTCCCCAGACACAAAAGCAATCCTGGCATACTGGCTGCCTTTCTTACCACTTAATCTAAACTGCTAAGGCCTATTGTAGTTCTCTATTCCCAGCTAACAATGACCTACTTTAAGCCACAGATTTCTGTTAAGTAAAAACCCATTAAAAGGAAAAAAAAGTTCCCTCCAGGCCATCTGTTGTTTATTTTTCTATTAGCAGCAAACTGTTCTCTTGGAGAACAAGGGTCAGTCAGCTCCACAAGAAATGGGAACATTTTGCCCTTTCATTTGCTGCTTTGTAAATAGTAGCAGGTATTACTTTTCCCTCAAAATGTTTAAACAGGTAGAAGTGGGTAATGTGCTAATGCAGTCTTTGCAGCTATTCGTATTTGAATTCACTATAAAACATCAGCTGAATGTGGATTTATGAACTCCTACTCCATGACACTTCTTTTGAAAAAGGGTGCAATTTTCTGATTAATTTTTTTCTTTCATTGCATGTTTAAGCTTCTGACAAGATAATGGCATGACACATACTATCCTACCAGCATTTTAATATTAGTGTTTTTTCTTTAGTTTAACTGCATTTTGTTTGGCTAAGAATATATTTTCCTGTAAAAATTAAAAATACCACAATTAAGGTAAAAATGAGCAGTTCAGGTATTGTTTTTCCTTCTGAAAACCCACAGCTATTAGCCAGCTGTGCAGAAAAGACTAAGGAACCTTACCCCGTGCCTTTACTGGAACATGAAGAAGAAAAAAAATATGCTGGATTTGTGATGATAATTATATATACTGCAGGTATAAAAGGATTTATTTTTTAACTAATTGAAATAAAAATATGTACATATCCAACTATTTTTACAAAATCATCTTTTACAGCCTATAAAGTTAAGGAAGGACAAAGGAGTAGGTGGTATTTGAAGACAAGTATAGTGAATCACAGTTGCAGTGAGTAAAATGTTGAGCTTTTAATGAGACATATAAATAATTGGTAACACAGCCAATAAGATCTTTCCCTCTCCTTTTAATTTTCTAAAATTGGAATTGTGTGATGAGCAGTAAATTTTTCTTTTCATTTATTGTCATGATTAATAGTAAATTATCTTTACAGCATTCCTCAATCTATTTAGAAGCTAGACATGAGTCATAATTCTTGAGGCAAGGAAGAAAAATAAACAAAAAATGCATTATATCTTTTGGTTGTAGACCTCACAATTATGTTGATCCCCTTTAAATTAACTTTATTAAAAGTAAGCCCAAATTTCTTTAATTCACAGGATGTAATCCAAGTTGAACAATGCATAAGATGAAAAAGATTCTTCAGAAATAAAATTGGAGATTCTGACAGCAATCAGCTGTAACTCTATTCATTTCTATAAGTATTTTGTGATGAGCATATTTATATAAACACTTGGGGGGTTTGGGGATTTTGGTGGCTAATTGATTCTACCAGTCAGTCTGTGCTAGTACTGATTATTGAGAAGATTGTCTCCTCTGAGGAACTGACATTATTTTGAAGGAATTATGAAACCTCTCTTTGTCAAGCTTTAGTGTTTTACTATCTTTTTTAGTGCCAATACTGACTGATATGCTGTGTAAGTTAAGTATTCAAACAATCATTTCCATTCCACTGAATTACTGGCCTAGTAAGTATTTGCATGTTCTGGTTATTTTTATCACATTTTGCTTTTGCAGGATAAGCTGGAACCATTAATGTGACAGTTTGAGATGATTATACTACACCAATGCCAGCACAATTTGTTTAAGCTACTTTTTTGCATCTGTTCCATAAGACATGCATGAAAATATTCATCATACTGAAATATGGAAAACTGAGAGGTCATTGCTTTTGTTTTTGATTTCCTCAGCTTCCCCACCAAAACGTAAAGTCAAACCGTATGAATTCTAGACGATCATAAACCTCTTTCATAAATTTTGATACAGGATTATAACCAGTGCTACAATGAGCAGATTTGAAACCTTGTTTTAGGAAAGGCATGCATATAGGTCAGAGAAAAAACAGTCTGTTTGAACACTATTTTTTTTAATATATATATAACTTTATTGAATATAAAGATTGGGAAAAGGTAGCCTAATAGTGTAGAAAAATACCAGTCACCTCCCCATATGCTTTGATTCACCTTGCTCAGGGCTGATGAGCATTCTAGCCTTACATTGATGTACCAACTCATGAGGCAAGGAGGAAAGGCTCTCTCCTGGCTGAAACTGCTTAGAGACCACTCTGAACGGGATCCTTCCCCTCTTGGAATCAGAAAATATGTTTGCAATTTTTTCACTGGAGCCAGGCTTAAAACAGTGCTATGGGTCAAAGTTTACAATCCAGTTATAAAATATCATGATAATCTTCTTGTTATTATTCTGAAACCGTTCTTTCTTTAGTCATACTATAATAATGTTTGTATTGACCACCGCTGTATTTTAAGCATAGCTTTTCACTGAGATCCCCTAATGGCACTCATGCCACCTTTTTCTTTCTTCATGTGAGTTAATATATAAATTAACAGGAATCATCGAAGTAAGTAGAAAATGTGGTGTTATGAAAGGAAGACAGTCAGTGTAAGTAAGTAGAAAAATATTTCTGATTTTTCCTTAGTCATAATATTGTAGTCATACATTATAATAGTCATAATATTGTAAACAACAAGAAATAATAATGGACATTCTGTTTACCAAAATTACAGGTAAATGGACCAGTTCACTAGGATGTTATTAAAGACCAACTGAAAAACATCAACAGTTCATCTCTGGCAACACTTCAAATTATTCTCCATAAAAAGAATTAGGACTTCTAAAATTCTGTTACAATTATGAGAAGTCTCTTTCTTTCTTTTTTATCAGAGAAAGTGAAAAAAAGATAATAAAATATTTTAAAATTTAGGATTATGTATCTCACAGCCATACAACATAGCCTACAATTTTTCAATGGAAAATGTCTTTAAGACCAAAGCTACAAACTGGAATATTCAAGCAGACACTAGAAAACTAAATACTGATTTATTTATGTTGCTGATTGTTTACCCCTTGCCTTCTGCCCCCTTCCTGGCTTAGAGGTATGTCTAGCATGCACTTTTCTCACTTGAAAATCCACAAAAGATTTTGACTTTTGACTAAAACAGGAGATATTTTCAGAGATATTCTCAGTAACCCTTTTGGGAAGACAGAATTATTTTCCATTTTTTTGAAAGAGATTGTATAAAAATATAGATTTTCTATAACTTGTGGGGTAAAAGACAAGGGTTGTATGGCTAGAAGATCTTATTCACAGGATGACAACAATAATGTTAATTATATTATTTTGGCAATTTTTTAATTAAGTTGCAACTTATGTTTACTTTAGCTCAATGAAATATGAAACTAAACTGCATATGATTTTAGAATTAAGTAAAATTTTAAACCAAAGCTATAATTGTTAGACACAGAAGTACAGTGAGAGAAAAATAAAAGTGAGCAAGGTTTAGAAAATCCTGCTGTTACTGTCCTTCCAATATCACAAAACAGATTCAAAGCCAACAAATGGCTGTAGTTGCAGTGCCTTTATGATTGCATTAGTATTCCATACTCAGACTCAGCATAAAGGTCAAATGCAATTCAATCAGCTCTATTTCACATCTTTCATAGAAAGTAGTACATGAATGAATGTGTGTGACCTATTTTTTTTAATAACTCAAAACACTGAGAAACTCGCTCTGAGATGGAATGCTGGATAATGAGCAGTACTGTTCAAATGGGGTATGTGAGAAATTTTATTCTGGACTTTCCATTCTTGGACTTCATCACATTCAATAAAGGCATCAGATAAACATTCCAGATGCAAATCAAAATTTGTATTTACTTTTATATTACTTCTAAAAGAGACTTTGGATATTCTTTTCCATAAGTGCTCTCAGAACAGCTAGATGCTGCTTCAAATTTCTGTTATTCCCCCTTGGAGAGTATAAGCAATATTCCAGTCTTTACACAGTCTGGTGTTTGTACAGATCTTCAAAGGCAGTTTCCTTCCGAGTGAAAAGCACAATTTCTGATACTGCTAGCTCCTATTGTCAAAGCTAGCTTCAAGCAAAGCCATGCATGTGGATGACCATATGACAAGGTTTCAGTTCAAGTGGTGTTTACTTTTTGCATGGGAAATGTTAAATAACACCTATAATGGTTCACCGGATGCTTCCCATTTCCAGAGTATCTGGTATTTTATTTTAGGGAATTTTTTTTGTTGTCCTACTCATTCTTTTGCTTCTTTAGTACTATACCCAATTTTAAGCACTTTAAATTATAATTTTAAATACTTGTCTTCTTTCATTGCTCTGGAAATGGAGTCAATGGCATTCAATCCCCTTTCTTAATCTTTCTTTTTATGATTTAATAAAAAGTGTCAAAGCACTTCTGAAAACAAACATTACAGATATTCCCATGGAAAGAAGAAGCTTTGTACTGACTTCAGTGAAAGACAATAAGATGGAATGAGAAGTGCTTTTACCATGAGGACCATCATGAAAAGAAGAGGGAAGCTGGTGATGCTGGTTGGACATTAGGGCTATTAAACAGCAGGGTCTTCTCATTTTGGACATCATGTCTCCCCTAGGAAATCCTTTGTTTCAGCTGAAGTGGCAAGAATTCAGTCATAAAAAACAACATATCAGAATTTATTCCATCAATTCAGAGAAATCCTCAGTGGTATTGTAGTACCTTTAGTTCCATACCTGTTTGATTTGGGGTTTTTTTAAAGATGATATTATTATAGATTTTCAAAATATAAAGGGAGTGAGATTTCTCAGTTCTGATAATATTAATCTCTGTTTACATGCAAGATAAACTTGTAAGAACAGAACCCCAGGGGGACAGAAGAATAAAAATCTTATATTAAAACAAAGAAAAAATTAATTTTTCAAGCTCTGGCTAGGAGGTAACTGGATCATTGAAAAAAGTGTGGAAGTTATCCAGCCACTAAGTCCTTCTCTCACATTCAGTTTCATTAATGCCTCGACCCTGATTCTCAATAGCCACTGCCCAAGCACAGGAAGAACAACTCTGCCATGCAGGATTGTTTGTGCCGAGTGCCCCAAATCCAGCCAATAGATATTCATAGGGGTTTGTGTTGACCCAGTAAAAGCTGATCCCATAAAATGAGAATCCTTTAGCAACTGGAGAATATTATTTGGAGAATATGAAGCACACCCTCTTGCTTATTGCACTGCTAGAAACCTGGGCCATGTGTCTGTTCTACCATGCAAAACTGAGGTAAATGAGAATGAACGGGATCTATTTAAAAATAGACTCCTTTTCTAAAGTAAAATCCTAATGCAAGTACATCCTGTGAGTCTCTTTATCTGTAAGTAACTTAACTTTTTGCCTTATTTTAGAATTTAAGATTAAAAATCTAGACCACTTAATAACTGCAAGTGTTTTGTTCTTTCAGTCAGTTATTTGCTGCTGGAGACTTGAAAAATGGATCTGTAAACAGAAAATAACTCACATCAAGAAAACTTTTATGAAATATTGTGCTATTTAATCCTAGGCGATGATTGTAAAATATGTCATTGACCTAATCCTAAATAAAACACACCCTGGATTTCCACCTTTTTCATTGTATTAAAAACATATTAAAACCCCTATAATATATTGATCTACTGACTGAACACTTTGTTTCACTCGTTTTCTAAAGCAAAAAAGTTTAGGAAAAACTTGCTTGCATGGCATAAAATACAAGTGATCCCAATGATCAATGTCACCCAACTTAAGTCACAAGTCTATGATCCTTTCAACATTGTTTTGTAAAATCTATTATTTGGACCTTGTAATAATCTCTTCCTATCTAACAAATACTTAGAGACGCTTGATCTTGATATTTGAAATAATGGATAGGCACTGAAGGTTAATTATCAGTGATGCAGTTTCTAAATTTAGTTCAGGTGCCATTGTTGCCTCAGTGATGACATCAATTCCCTTGCAGAGGGAGGGAGTCATGTTGTTCCTGGAGTTACCACTCACATTACTGGGATGCATCTAGCTGCTATACCCTGAGGGTGGATATTTTAATCTCCAATGCATTTGTTGATTTGTCCCAGAGTAAGGAGTCTTTGGTTTGTGAATTCAGGCCTACAGAACTGATTGCCACCTCTGTGTTGATATTATTGATTCCCCTGAACAGTTTACTGATGCAGTTCATCTGATGACCAGAGATTGCTCCTGTGAACATGAGCACAAATCCTATTCCAAGCAATATCACCTGTCACCCATGATGGGTTTTAATGCTTACATGAATGTCAGGCACCACAAAAATGTGTTTTTAGAGCAAAAGCACTTTATTCCAAGCACATCCGCTAGCCCAAGTACATATGGTGTTGCCACTTCTTGGCACAAGTTTTTGCTAGCAAAGCAACTTAAATCATCTAATGCAGAGATGACCAACCTCTCACTTGTGACTAGTTTCAGCTTCACTTTTTGCTGTATTGCAGTGATATCCTTCAAAACCCTATGTTCAGTAAAGAGAAATAATCATTGGATAAATTAATTTACAAGCAGAACAGTGTTGCCATCGAATTTATGGAAAATTTTTGGGAGTGTTCATAAATGAAAGAGAGTGGAAGAGCATCCCTACACACAAATAAATGTCTCATTGGCAGCCTCCTGGTGAGGATGGCTCCCACAGCACCATAGTAGAGGGAAGTAGAGGAAGCTCTGAGCTCCAGTGCCTGCCTTTTTTGAGTGTATGAGAGAATCAGCAGAGAAGAGGTGCTTGAAGCAGATGCTTTATGCTAAAAGCAATTGTGCGTCAAGTAAAGAACTGTAAGACTTGATACTGCAATCACTTTTGTATTAACAGAGAATATTAAATGATTGGACAGATATGGACAATGCAGTTAAATATAAGTCTCAGTTTAACACCTCTAATGACATTGCAGCTTGCAGGAAATGCATTTTAGCTTATCATGTTCAACCTTCAAGTGATGAAATAAATTAAACTTGTAAATAATTTCTACTTAAATGACTGTAAGAAATATTTAATATTCCTTATGCCAATATTAATAATTAACTAGCTTAAAAATAGAACTCAAGATCTGATTTATCTGTGATAATTTGTTAAATGGAAAATGATTCATAAAAAAGAAAAGCATCTTCAAAAACCCCTAACAACTGAATTCCTAATAATGAAGTCTGAAACATCCTGAGTAGCTTCAAAATCCTTTTTTGAAGTTGCTAGGAAGGCACAAGAACTTAATTTTTTAAAGCTAAATTATTAAAATAATATTAATACAGTTATTAAACAATTTCATTTATGTTCAAATACATTTATACGTATTTATATGAATGTATATGTGTGTACATGTATGAAAAAGAATATAAATCAGACTATCTTTGTAAACGCTAAAGGGATTGTTTGCTGAAACTAGAAGGAAGCTAACTAAACTGCCATGTTAAAAAAGCAAACATGGCATTATATTTTCATATTAAAAATATAATTTATATCATTGCTACTGAATGTCAGACAGAACAATAAAAATTCCACCTTAATGGTAAGATAATTAGTGGGCTCAGGATGCCAACAGTTCAGACTTGAGTCTTGTAACAAACTGAAGAGATCTCATCTAATTCCTTTCAACTCAGAAATAGGCAGAAATTTTGAATCTGTTTTGGGATTATTTGCATCTGCTATAAAATTACAGATTAATTGCCTAAGGCATTTCTGGTATGATAAGCTTTAAGTATTGTACAACTCTAATGAATTAATGAACTGGAAATTAAAAATGGAGAATTCATTCCAAGCCTTTCCATAAGCACTCAGGTTATTTGTGTGACAAGAAATAATCACAGTTCTTCTGTACATTTGTGAGTAATGAGAACTAGACTTTCAAACCTTCTCTTGATCTTTGATGTCAAAAGCCAAAGCTTTTAGCAAATTTCAATTTTCAAATGTTAATTTAATTCATTAGAAGGAATCTGAAGGAATAAGCATGCCAGTTTACTTGCTCTCCTACCCCTCTTTCCTGGCATAGCAACACAAAGAAAAGGCAGAGGAAAAGGGGAAATGTGGTTGAAGAGCACATGGCCATTGCAATCCTATCTACTAGGGAATATTGTGCATATTTAAACTGATGTTCAGAGTATTTGAAATTCAGTGACCTCTTAAGAACCACAAGGTTGGACCTGACATGGTTTTGCTCCTTTGAATCTTGCCTATTAATGTTTATATATATATATAAATGAGGAACTGTGATTAATTTCCAAGTATTTAAGCCCAGATGAGGTCAGTTTTTCTAGTCCTTTGAACTGCGAAATCAGAGTACATTAAGTCCTGCTTAAAGCTGCAGGTAGATAAAACCATCTCAATCTTCAGGATGTTAAATTCTGTGGCTACAGAAGCTAAAAAACCAAAATCTAAGTCCTGCCAGTAGTCTTAACTCATAGGAGTCTTAGGAAATTAATTTTTGAAATTAACTCAAGTGGTCTTATTTTGTCAATCCTCATCATAAGCTTCAAAGTTAAAAAAAATTATGTAGACTCCTTACTAGTGTAAAGGAGGAAAATATCTTCTGAACATTTCATGAAATATGATGATATTCCTATAAGAAAAGTATCTAAGAAAGATTTGAGTGGTTTTATAATTTTCATCAATGCTTGCTCTGCTCCATATGGTGTCGGTATAAAAAATTAGGAAAGAGGGGGGAAGAGAAAATAAGAAAGAAAACATTCAACCACATGTGTTTCATAGGTAAACCCCCCAAAAAAAATTCTTGCAAACTTTAGGAAAGGTAGAGTTCAAAGACACTGTATTCAAGAGAAGCCAGTGTAGTACTTTCTCTGTACTGAGAGCCATGTAAGCAATTCCCCTTTTACCTGCCTATCCAATATAAAATTGTGGATGGACTTTCTCTGGATGGGACCTAGAATTTATGGAACACATAATTCTATCCCATTAAGTAATAACAGTATGCTGGTCATCTTTTTTTCCTGAATCTGGGAAACACCATACTTGCAAAGTATCTGGTGAAGTATGCCACTATGTGCTATGAAGCATCATGGTAAGAAGATGTGTATACCACATCAGTTCAAGTTTTTTAACTCCTTTTGATGATATATTGCTTCTAGACTGCATTAGACTCAGTATAACAACCACATACTGCATTTTACATTTTCTTTGTAAATTTGGAAATAGTTGCCTTATTGGGTAGCTTTATAAATGTCCATATTATGGATATCTATGTTATAAATATCCAAGTTATAGAGGTTTTCAAAGTTTTAAAACTTTTCCAACTCCAATTTAATAAACTTGAAGTGAATAAGTGCTTATTTTTTCTTCCTTTATTTGCTTTGTGTAGTACCTTTGAGGACTTTCCAGCGCACAGATATCTTTTGTGAAATGTGATCTTCAAATCTGGAGTATTTTCAGAAATGCTTACAACACTACCAATAATGGCAGGATTTCCTATTTAGAATGGGTGTTCCACCAAAGAATGCATAAAAGCAGGCCTTTTCACTGGAATACAGTATACAAAAGGTCATGTAGAAATGATTGTTCAGGGTGACCTCCTAACTCTTTCTGAATCACTACTCCACCATCTGGTACGTGCTCCAGATATATGTCTTTGTGTATAATTTTAGAAATTTTGGATTAATACTTCTTATGACTTGCTGAATATTTTGAGTATTTTTAAATTCTGAAAGAGGAATATTGAGTGTATTCTGCAGATTATTCTACTGGACAATGCATTATTAAATGTACCCAATATGCTAAACATTTAAATGTTAAAAATTGTAGACATTTCCCTTTTTAGAAAGTTAGTGTATTTTTAGATGGCAACAAATCAGTGTAGTAGTATTAATAAATTCACTGCTTTCTAAGAAATTTGACTGTGAATATTGGAGATAATTCCATTGATGTTAATACAATTAAATAGATTAAACAAAATCAAATGAAAATAATATTATGCTACAACTCATATGCTCTTTCACTTGTATTTGCAATACTGAGGTTTATGTGTTTCCCTTAATGTTCCCAAGACTTAGAACTGTCCATCAAAGGAAATTGGAAGTTGGATTTGATATAGGTATGCATTTTGTTTCATATAATCACTGGACAGCAAAGTAGCCCTGGAGGTGTTGAAAGGAGTATCCATCACTTACTTTAAACGTGCTGACTCTTTTCAGTAAATTGAAGGAAAAGCAGAAATTAATGTTCTCTTCATCCTTCTTCTCTTGACACTTCACTTCTCTGGAGAAAATGTGTAAATAAAGAATCTAACAGTATCTCTGCTGCTGTCCTTGAGTAATCTTTATCCTCATGCAGTTCTTCATCATGTTGTATAACAAAATAAGTCACATTGAGACACTGGCATTTTTAATGCATGGACAAATAGGTAAATGTTAAGAATTGCAAGATTTTAGCTGTGGTAAGCTATGTTCTAGGTACTTCTGGATTTCAGGGCCATGTGTATAATAAGCTTAGTAGTGAATATCTCTGAAATTAAAAATAGAACAGTAAGAAGCAGTAAGAAAATATTGAAAATTTACATTTCAGGTGATATTCAGGAAAAGTTAAATGACATTCTA
The DNA here is from genome assembly GCA_013400435.1 of Pycnonotus jocosus. Taxonomy (NCBI): domain Eukaryota; kingdom Metazoa; phylum Chordata; class Aves; order Passeriformes; family Pycnonotidae; genus Pycnonotus; species Pycnonotus jocosus. The sequence goes on from VWYP01003574.1 coordinate 10,912, forward strand.
TCTCTACTGTAGCTTGGGACAAATTTTCATAGCAACTGCCAGAAATAAAGCATTTTCTATATGATAAGGCAGATCCAAACCAAAGAGTACTAACCCTGAAGAGCAGAAAAATGCTCATGTTAATACGCCAAAACATCAATTACTAAGTAGGACAATAGGGAATATTGCCTTTTGAGTTTAGAGAATAACTGCTGCTGTTAGTGTGGAAAACAATTTTGATTAACAAGTAGTGGATTTCCCCCCTCTTCTCAGCTCCTAATATTTGTTCCTTTCTCTTTTTATGTATTATTCTTTATAATCAATCATCTCTGATGAAAAAATATTTTCTGAAACTTTGTCCTTAGAATTTTTCAGATCAGTAGATTCATACACTTCCACAAAACAAATGTGAGACAAATAATCAAAAATTCTGATTACCATCTCATCAGGCTCTGTTCTCAAACGTTGACCTATGTATTTGACATTTATTTATATAGTGAATATGTAATCATCTTGATGATTAAGGTTGTCTGTAGTGACTTCCTGCCACTCAGTAAAAAAACCACCTAAATACACTATATGGGCATGAATTTTAAGTAATACAGAATTAAGAAATAAACACAGGAATATGACAATTCACAATACTAGTTTGTTTAATTTACATAGGCTGTAGTAAATTTGTACACGTTATGCCAATTATATGTAGGGCAAGGAAGAAATGTCTCCACCTGGTTTTATAAACACTTTCAAATATTTGCTTCAGACTTTTCCAAAGCTCTCCAAAAGCTTCCTTCTCTCTGCTTCAACTATTTCATTGATACTTCCTAGCACATCAGACATTTCAATGGAAAATCTTATCACATACTATTTGCCCATTTCATTTTCTGTTTTCACACAGTAAAGAAATACAGCGAGTGGTGCAATGAAGTGAATTCTGTGTTCCTTTTTCCTTTCCCTTTGTACAGAGGTATGAAAAAAGTACCATTCACACTTCTTTTTTTACAGTTTTGTAACTTAGGTATATAACTTGTATAACTTCATTGTATAAAACTGGGGCGTTTTTGTTAATCTAGGCAACTGAAATTACTTGTCACACGTCAATACACTTCCTTTGATCACAAGGATTTGCTGTTATAAAGTATCAAAGAGATAGAAGTAAATATGTTCTGTAAGAAAAAAACTTGTTCTTTTTGTTATGACAAATAAACTATTTTGGACTATCCTCTATGATTTTATATGGATTTTATATCAGGGAGAAAATTCAATGCATATTAAACTTTTCTTTGTTTGTTTCTCCTGTCTTTCTTTTTCTCTTCTTGCTTGCAGTACAAAGTATTCATTAAATAGCAAATATATGTTCACAGACCTGTGACCGAATCTTTGCTAAACCATTCAGCAAGTTTTATCCAACACTTCCAGCACCGTGTGAAACCTTGCTAAACCTTCCTAAAGATCTTGCTAAAAAACTTTTGCATGTTAGTAGTATGATGAAGTGGCAAGGATAGTCATATAGTTGGAATTTGGTATATGCTTTCAGACTTTGCTCAAAATGTACATTTTAATTGTTATATATTTATTTCTGCAGCCTCATCTGTTTTTGTATTTTAAGTCTTCATTTCTCTGGACCCATCTTGTAAATTAAATTATGTGTTTTCAGTCATACTAGTTGGTTGATTATCTATCTACCGCCTATTATTTTAAGTACTTTGACAGCTAAAAGTAATTGTGTGCATTTCATAAATTTATTACTGCTTTTCAGTAGCATAAGTTCATTTCAATTTGCTTTCTTAGGTGATGCCTTAAGTTTTAGCTTTCATGTTTTTCAGATTTTGTGGTGCCTAGGGTGTAGTTCTGAGCCTCATATTAAGTGCCAGTAAGCTCTCCTCACAGAGTAGGGAGACAAGAAAAACCCTTTTCCTGCTGAAGACAAAGGACAATTTTCAGGTCCAAAAGCACAAACAACGATGGGCTAAAGGGAGGAACAACAAAGATGGGATCTCACAACATGAAGCTGTAACTGGACAATTAAACCCCAATATGCAAATGGACCAAACCTTATAAAAATGTAAGACCTCATGACTAATCAGCCATTTTGTGACCATTCTAAGTCCACCTTGGGTGTAGCCCTGGTCAGGTTCTCGTCCTGCCCAAGATGTATCATAAAGGCTTTTCAATAAATACCTACTTTATTCTCTAGCTGTGATCAGTCTCTATATCAGGTCAGCCTTCCCAAGACATCATAGGAAGTGCTAAATTGTAAGTCCTTGTCATTCTGAGGTGATAAATTCATTGATTTGGCTTAAAACACATGTAAGCCCAAGTTTAATTTTATTTGCATATAAAATCCCCCAGGGCCTATAGGACCTAATACAAATGGTTGAGTGTTTTTATCTTCTGGCACACAGGGGTTCCACATAATCAGCTATGTGTTGTACAAGGGAGAAGACTGGAATTCAACTGTGGTTAAGCACTGAAAAAAGTAATTTGGATTTTGTTCATGCCCTCAGCACTGCTGCTCAGTCGTTGTTACTGCACATCCTAGGATAACCAACAGCAGCATGTCATTGGCACTGTGGATGTTTTCCATTTAAATCCCTTCATTTGGATTTTATTAGAATGGTACTAAAATGGGAGAGCAGTTTAGTTTTAGGCATCAGCATTAGTGCCTGGATTTTTAGCCACAGAACTGATATTAACTCTAATGGGAATGGTAAATCCCTTGCATTTTGTTACAAATACCCTTTAGTGATTTCCTGTGACTGCTGCTCATGTTTAATATCCATTCACTCTGCTTATTTTCAGATTAGGGTGGTTTGGGTCTGACACTGATATAGAGAAAGTGAACACGCTCTGCAAACAGAGAACATGCTCAGTTTCATGAGAGCTCTGTGATGGATGCCAGCGCTGCTGCCAGAGCTGGCCAAGTTGAGTCATGTATGGTGCTGCTCAGCACCTCCTGTATCTGACAACACACGAGAGACAGACTTTGACAGGTTTTGTAAGTGCAAATCTCTTGGCTGGTGCCATAATGAAATCATGAAATCATGGAGGGGAAGGGAAAGATTGGACTGAAAATGTGAGCAAGGGATACTAAACCCCTACCAATGCTATGTTGATAGGGGCAGTGTCTACAGAAATGTCTCTGCTGATTATATTCAGCAGACATCTGGAATCTGTTTTTAGCACAAAGATTCATTTCTTGTGTGACCTTGAAAAACACATTTCATAAAGTTGTTGCTATATTCCAGCTGACTGTAAAATGTCCATTCTTTTCAGTGAGTTATAGTGTGAATAAGGGAGAGCTGCAGCCTGCCTCGATTAGCTCATGTGCTGTATAGACATAATTCCAGTGGGCAAGACAGAGTTAGTGCAGCACTAATGTAGCATTATAAATGTTGACAAATATAATAACTTTAGCTGGTGAACAGCAGCTCAGAGTGACTGTAATATTTTTGTTCACTTCATAACAGCTGACATTTCTCCAATACTGTTTTCTCAATAGCCCCTCTATGACTCCATTGTTACTACATTAAAATAATTGTCCATAACTGAGGCCCTTTGGCTCATGGAATAATGAAATCTGTATGTAAAATGCAGGCTAATTAAATACCATTTTGTACCTGTAAGTTTTGCTGAGTGGCATTTCCCTAGTGGATATCTTCATGTTGCAATCACAAATTATTATCTCTACAACTCCAGAGGGAGAAACAGCTGATTGAGAAAGCACACAGATTTTCAGGGCAAAAAAACCCCAATCCCACAAATTGCCAGAATGCTCAAAATTTTGGTAGAGAGCAGGGAGGAGAACACAAAAATGTATAGAAATTTTGAAGAGATGGTTAATGCTAAAATAAATGGTTGATCTTGATGGTATCAGTGAAATCACTATCTGTGCCTTTATTATAATGATATAGGAGAGGAGTAGCTGCCTCACAGCATCCCCACTGAGGGCCCTGTGGTCTATTCCTGGAGTCACACTTCTGATTTCCTTGTATCTCATGACCATTCAGGAAGCACACAAGGTGTTCCTTGGTGTCTTAGGGTAGGTAGACACAGGTAATATGTAATGTTGAATAGTGTCCTTTGGAACAGTAAAAATAATAAATTTTGCTTACTTTTCTTTGTAAAGAAATCAAAACAGCAAATAGAGTAATCCGTATCAGATTTCCCTACTGAAAGCAGCCCTGTACTCTGCTTGTCTGCTTTTCTGCATTAAGATCATAATACCTTTTCTCTTTTTGTCTGCTTCAGGAAATTCATGCATTCTGTGAAAAGTTACTGGAGAAAGCAGGCTTTCAAACAGTCTGAGCTGCTCAGACAGCCTGTGTTTTTCTACAGATGCAACAGTGTTATCTCAATAATAAAACTGCAATCTCCCAATATGAGCAAGGTATTCATAGAAATACATGAAAACACAGCCATCAATTAAAATTTTGAATCCCCGAAAATCATAATCGGAATCCAGAGTTGGGGATTTTATTCCATTCCTGTTTTCAAAACATACTTTCTGACTTTTTTGACAGTAGCATTAAGTCTAGTTTCTTTTGCTTCCCTGGAACCTACTGCTTCTTTCAATGAGCACCATCTGAAAAAAACCTCAAACCAATCAGCTACAAAATCACCTCATTGAAGAACTTCTTTCTCAAATATGAAATATTACTTCTAGGTTGATATTTAGTGATTTATTGATGAGCCTTTTCTTTGGCTGTTCCCACAAATAACTACATAACATTTTCTTATAAAAAATAGAAGCATGATAAAATTAAGTAGCAAATTTTAAACGAAAGAATGAGATTATCCTACCCATTAGATAGAACATCTCTGAACAGTTTCTTTAGAAGGTCAAATGATGAATTAAATACTGTAAAGGACTGTTTCTGTCATGCTAGCTAGACACATGCACATCTAAAAAAGCAAGAATAACCAAATTTCATACTTTAACAAGCATATTACTTATGAAGGTTAGGAAATAATTTTGTAGGGGAAATATTTCAATTTGCTATAGTGGGTTCTAAATGAAACCAGCACAGGCAAACCATATGAAATTGAGTTGATTCCCTCAGTAAAACTCTTTTCAGCTTCATAAGTTCACAGTCAATAGCCTGGTCAGTTTTACTAATTTTTTGAAATTACCAGCTACACATTATTACTTCAACATGCATAGTAGGAAAATACTTTGCTTTAATTTAAGGCTTACATTTTTCTTTCAGTCTCTCAACAGTTCTCTGCTTGGACATCAAGTTAGAGTGTTCAAGGGGTATGGACATCTGGGTGAAGAAGGTGTTTTCTGACGTGTTTACTGACATTTACTGAGATGGTGAATTAAAGGCACTTGAGAATGCATTGATGTCGAAGAAGGGAATGCAGGTGACCTTGCCCCTGATAAGTAATAACTGTGTTAATTACCCAGTACAGCCTCACCCCTGATGAGTCACAGCTGTAGCCAATAAAGATAAGTGTGATAAATAGGAGTGGGTCAGTAAGTGGTGGGAATTGTGAAGGAGGGAGAATTCTGAGGAAGAAGGCTCTTGGGCAGAGAGAATCACTGCTGTGAGGTCAGTCTGGGTCTGCAGGTAGAGCCTCGTTGGAACCTGCAGTCACAGTCTAGCTGGGTGAAAGCCTGCACTCAGAATCTGTAAACTAATCCCTGCAGTCAGAGTTTAGCAAGAAATAACCAGCAGTCAGCGGCTGCAAGGGAAACCTACAGGAGGAGCTTGCTGCAGCCAGAGTAAATGAATAGCTGGAGTCAGGATGGCTGAGCTGTAAGGAGGAATAAACCAGGACCCTTTTCATGCTGTGATAAACAAGAAGTCTGTGTTTCAGCTCATTTCTACACTCTAACAAGAGGGCTGCTGCCTGCTGAACTACTGTGAGGAGACAGCAGTTTGTGTCAATGTTGGATACCATCTGGAAGGGGCAGCAGCATCGCAGGGAGGAGAGCACAGTGCCCTGCAGGGACCAGGGAATGCATCCAGGCTGGATAGAGCACACACAGGGGGGTATGCTGGGAGCTCCTGTGCAGGGAAGAACTGACTGTCCACTGCAAGGGGATTCTCCCACACAGAACTGCAGCTACAAAATACAGCTGCCTTCACAGGTTGGAAGAGTAGCCTAAATGATAACAAAGTCTTCTGGGATTTTTTGTTGGCAGTAGTGACTGTGGTATGTTTTGTTGGCTTTTGAGGTTGGTCTGTTTGTTTAACTTTTTTTTTAGTCTCATTGATAGCTCTGGATATTTATTAGAACTTTTCATAAAAAAAGTAAGAGATATTTTTGTTGTACTTTTTCTGCTTTGTTTTTTTTTTCAACTGACACATATCCTAAAAATTACCTACTAAAAATGAAATAAAGGCATGAATCTGTAAGAAAACTCTTTTTCTACTTATTGTCACTCACAATGATTTTCAACCCATTTTGTGTTTTTGTTATCACAGAGTAATTGGAAAAATAGTTTACTGAATCTTTAAAAAGAAGAAAGTTTAGATGCATGAGATGTTTTCTGATTATTATGGTCATACTCACTGCATTTGAGAGTCACCTGTGAAATATCCAGTCAGAAAAGTTAGCTCCAGAAGGCTATCCATTTACATCCTCAAATAATTTCATAAAGAAACATGAAGTATTTGAAGTGTGAATCTCTGTGCCTCAAGAGGGAAAAAGGGCAATGAGATATTTTAAGGCTTTTGTGAAAGCATATTTCCCAGGAATCTTTGTGGGGTTGTTTCTATACAAAGTCTAAAAACCTAGATGTTGAAAAGCAGAACCAACCAGCTATTCTCCATTCAGATTAATATCAGTTTCTTGTTTGCAGTCTATCAGTGTGAGATCCCACTGATTACATAAAGCTTAAAATGACAGTTTAATCTTCAAGAAATTGAAGACAAAGTATGATATGCTAGGATACAAGAATTTGCTCTGAGACCTGTGTACAGTTTAGTAAGTTAAATACTGATAATACATTATTATTTAAATGATAATCTAGCCATGCCGTTTATACTATTTATTAATATATAATCTATGAAAATGTGTATCAAGTCATTATTAATGAAACATTTGTGTTTGACTGTATATATACATATACCTATGTAATTCCACAACTAGGAAAAGTATTTGGTAGGTGTAATTAGCATTTGCTACTGCTGCAGTTGAAGCCAGTAATTTGCTTACTTGTCTGCCTCTAATTCCTCCATCTATTGCTCATCTGACAGCATATTTCAGCTAATTTCAGTTTTATCTGCTCAACTTTGGCTGCTTGTTCCAATGTATTATATTTTCAATGACAGTTAAATGACTCTTTTCTCAAGATGCAGTTTAGTATGCAGGATGATGATTTGGCAGTTAAATAGTACACTGTGATATGTAGCAGTTCTGATGAAAGTTTTAGTATGAATTATGCTATGGAGTAAAATTTACCCTAATTACTTATCCAAAAGCTGTGGAGAATACAATGTGGATGTTTAGATATAGGGGTTGGAACGTTTTAGCTTTACATTTTTCCCCAAAGGAATAAATATCTGCTCTCCTTTTGTTTACTTATTTATCTAATAAATAAAAGGAGTTGAATTTTGCCCCATGGAAATAGGAGATAGCAGAGCATACATGGCTTTTAAAAAGTTATCACTTTGTATGTTCATTAAAGCATAAAATTAAAGTTACAAAGAATAGCTTATCAAGGGCCTTGCTGCTCAGCTTAAGCACAGCACTCCTAAATCTTCCCCAAACTCTCTTTAAAGGTTTGTGTTTCATTTCAGCTTTTCCCAGGCTGCTGCTTGAATTCATTTTCTACACGGATCAGCTTCAACAGAAAGTACCCTCATTCTAAATCAAACAACAGATATTTTATATTTAAGAGCTGCAGAGCTGTCATTTGTTAAGTGGATCAGAATCTCTCTTAATCCAATAAGCACTCTTTAAAGACCAATAGGCAGCCCCTGTTCCATTATTATTGTTTAAAGATTAATTTAAATGGTGGCAATTGCTACCATTTTTTAGATGTCATCAAGGAAATAGCAATGATGATTTGTTGTGAAATTTATATTTCCATTTTCAGATTACAAAACATTTCCAGGGCCTCAACCAATATTCCTTTTCTTTATAAGTTCCTGGTTGCTTTCTTAACCTCATTGTTTGTGATTTTTCTATGTATTTCAAGTGTAGGTGCTAACTTTCCTTAATTATCATTATAATTGTTTTCCTTATACAAATTATGACTGTTAAGAAAAGAATGGCGCTTCTGAAAACATGGAGTAAAAATAGAAACCCTAAAAATATCACCATAAATCTAGTTTTCCATATAGATATTAACATATACAAAGGAAGGATTTTTTAAAGATATATATTTCAAGTTTTCTTATCGGCTTTAAGAATTAATATAATTTCAATGAATAACAAGTGTAAATATAATGATGTCCTATCTGACAGTAATATCCAGAAGTTACTTTTAAGACTAACATTAAAAAGAAATTAGCTTTAACAATTGGACATTTAATTTTCTTTGAACAGGAATAATTTGCTAATAACTAATGATTTTCAAAGTATATACCAGACAGCTCAGGATCATCTCTCTAACAGTGAACCTTTTCTACCATCCTGTTGAATGTCCTCCAGTATTGCGGTACACCATCTATTTGCAATTTTTCTTTTTCAGTTTAAATGAATAATTCAGTGTAAATTGCTAACCCTTTTGTGATTTCCTTGGTCTTAAATCAATACATGTAACAATTAAAAAGACTAGTCCTCCTTTACCATCAATACACACTATCATATTTCTAAGATGACAAAAGGCATTCTGAGAAAAGTACATAAGCATAGCAATACAACTATCAGTAATGTCCAATAAAGTTACAAGTTGTTTCTTACTATGACTTATGATAGAGAGACTGAAATACATACATATATGCCAAACAAACATTTAGTATAGCTTTGAAATAAGATTTTTGGTGGAAGAGGACAATGTTTAAACTTTACCATGGACAGAAAGCAGATTGCAGATCAATTTTCAATATATTGAGTCAGTATTGCTGCCTTGCAGATTTGGAGCTATGGGGCAAAACAGTTTAGTGTCAGGATAAGAATGTAACAGGTAGGAAACATGGTGTGTTGGAAAATCAGAATTATTCCTTTGATGTTAAGTTATCCAATCCTGAAACTGCTCTACAGGTTGAGTGTTGAGCTCCTAGGCTGATTTTAGGTAAATTGTTGAGGCTAAAACTCAGTGCTTGTTTTTGTTTGTTTGTTTTGGTTGGTCGTTTGGGTTTGTTTTCTTTCATTTTGTTTGTTTTGGTTTTCTATGAATTGATCAAATAATCCTGTATTTATTCAACTATTTCAAATCTGAACTCATCAAGTTTGAAGCTGTTCCATTTCCCTCAAATCTAGGACTTCTACCTTTTGGTTCCTTATCCCACCTTTAATTCTGCATAAAGCCTCAGCTTCAAGACTGCCTGGCTGTAATTTGCCAGCCACAGGCAGGGCACAGAGGGGAGCACACCCCATGTACCTCTCTGGTCTGGTGAGCTAAGCCACAGCATGGAGATAGCATACATTTGTTGTCACAACATAAAGCTGAGCCAAAAATGTTAGATAAAACAAAGCAGATGACTTACTTAGATCAGTTACATCACTTATAATCTTGCCACTTCCAGATTTGGGAAGCATTATTTTAATTTGTGCAGTAACAGCAAGGTAAGGTGCAATTAAAGTAGTACATCTGCATCACTATTATTTTAATTGTTGTGCCATTAACTGTGAAATGCTGTATAGCATACACAGGTGCAAAGGTGAATGAGGAATAATTTCTGCTCAAGACTGTTACTGGGCAGTAAATATATTGCTATATTGAATTGGTTCTATCACCTTTGACTGTGAAGAGAGACTGTTCACCAGAGCATGTAGTGACAGGACAAAGGGGAATGCCTTCAGACTGAAAGAGGGTAGGTTTGTATTAGATATTAATGAAAACTTTTTTACTCACAGGTAAAAAAAGATAGCAAAGGTGAGCAACTGACAATAATACTGAGGTCGAGTCAAGAACTTGGTTATCACAAACTGATCCTACAGAAATTTGAATAGTTTTCTATTATGGTAAGTATGATCTGCCTTCCTTTTTTAATTTTGGTGGTAGGACAACAGAGGGATTAACGTCATCAAGTAAATAAAGAAGTTAATGTAGTGCTGGAGAAAGATCAGCTTTTATCAGTGGGACAAGCTAAACATATTTAGAGCTGGTGTTATGGGTGTTAGCTATGATGCTCAGTCAGATAAGCTTGACACCTTAATATATTTTCCATTTTGATGGTGAGAAAATATTAAGTATAGATAATGATGAGGATAAAACAAACTTTTAGATACTTTTACTGAGTATAGTTCTACAACTATGTGTTAAAGAACTTTTACTGTTAAAACCTGGATTGCTTACAAATATTCATAGTAGTGGAGTTATTTTCAAGTAAAGGCATGTTTTGTTTAAATTTATATACTTTTCCATGCCAATGTCAGTTTTAATACAGAGAATAAAAGAATCTAATATGTACATAGCAGATGCTAGCACCATTTTTACTAGCTATTTTCTATTGTTTAGACTGAGGACTACACTGAAGCACGAGGGGAAAATGCGATGTTGTCAGAAGACAAATTCTGATGCTCTAACTGAGAATGATCAGAAGATTGCTGCCCTTTGCCTTTTCATTCATAAAGCAGGCAAAACTCACCATGAGGCTGCAAATTGAAAGTTACTGAACAGCAGTCAGAATACTAGCCATGCCCCTAGATAGCTGTCTTCAGCAAGTCACAAATATTATGTTTATGCTACAAACAAGTGTCTTGACTTCTCATGAACTGGGTAAGGGTAATGTGCTCTTTGGGGCTGGAGCTTGGCAAGCAAGAATTGAAGTGTGTTCAGTCTTTTTATGTGTTATTAAATCCCTGCTGCATTTACAGGTATGTTCAGCATAAATGCCCAGATGCTGTAAGTTTTCTCTTGGGATCTGCAACCAATTTTCTTTCTCTGACCAGTGTCTTGAACAAAAACCCCAAACTTTGGCCCATTGCTTACCATAATTCAAAGTTCAGATCACCTAGTTGTTACACTGCTGTGTTTTGTATCTGCCAGTACTACCAGACATGAATGTGCTATGTGTATATATCCAAAAATAGCTGCTAGGGTTTTACACTGACACCGAGTTTCCTTAACTCCCTGGCTGGAATTTTGAAAGCAAGCTTTATCCTGCTAGAGACTGATCACTCTGCAAGGCAAAGCTGGTCTTTCATTCGTATGTGTATATGTGTACTGTTCATGTCTTAAGAGATTCAACAGTCACAGTGTTTTTCCTCTCCATTTTTGTGGAAAATGAAAAATGGTACAAGTCTGGTCCAACAGTGTCACATATCTGGCTAGAAAGTTTGCATGCCTTCCTATTTTTGTATGAATTCCATTAATCTCTGCAGATCAGTGCCAAATAACTGCTAAATTTACACTAACAATGACCTTATTTGTAATGTAGCAGAGCAGACAATGTGAAGGCTGAGGGAGCCTGTCACCACTGGGTGACAAGGGTGCAAGTTTTCAAGCTATGGAAAAGGATACGATTTTGGGAATGGAATGCAGACTATGTGAAGCAGTGTTGTATCAACTCTGAGGACTCCAGTTCTGGAAAAAACATGAGAGATGGATAGTGGTTCCTCCAGATGCACTGGAGTGAATGAGTAAAAAAATTAGCATGGAGTGTGAATGCCAAAGGGCCACGGCCAGGAAAGCCTTGCTCAGTAAAGCCCTGGATGGATAATACCAGCCTTGTATTGTGTGGAAAAACTTCTGAGGTGCTTACCACCCTATTAACATGGCATTAGAAAAGGGCAGATTCCATTATGATGATAGCAGTATTTTACACAGCAAAACCTGAAATTATTCAGATTTTTTCAGAATAAAGCAGCACTTTGAGTAGATGAGAAATTACTGGAACTGAAAAATAAGATAGTTTGATGGGTGAGATGAAAGACTGCAGAAATCTGGACTGAAGAAATGAAAATATGGATAAAATAATAATCATAGGCATTGTGAGGACACCTAAATAGTGGTTACCTCCAAATCTGTAAGATCTGTGAATTTGAGGCATATCTGTTCATCCTTTCTTCCACTCTAAGATGTTTTCAATAAAGTCTGTGTTACGTGCTGTTTCATCTGCAGGAGAATCTGCTTTGCAATTTTCCTCAAGGCTTTCTTGAAGTCTTTCAAACAATGACTTTAATGTAATGGCCCAGACCAGTGCAGAGGTTAAGACAAATTCTTCCTAAGAAAATGGCTGTGTTTTCAGAATATTTAAGCAAAGGCCATATATTATGTCATCAAAGTGCTTTTGATTATGTCAGACTTTTTTCTTTTCTTTAGGTAGTATTAATTTTATATGGGGAGGAAGTGCTGCTGTTCTTGATTTTTTTGGTTGGTTCATTGGTTTGGGGTTGGTTTTTTGTTTGTTTAGACCACAATATTTTCAGCAGTTAAGTTCGGGCTTTCACTCTTATTTAGTTTTGCTCTCCTCCTAAAAATAATATTCATAGAGAGTTTATTTTATGGGTTTTGTATGTTCACTAACTGCTATACTGTCTCATTGCACATATTTGTGAATGTGTGGAGTTCACTATCAATAATGATTAAGGTGTCAGTTATTTTTGTTTGCTAAAACTGATGGTTTCCTAAAAAAAAAAAAAAGTTCACAAAATTGTGCTGTTTAGTAATACTTACAAGTTTTTTATATTTTTTCTAACATCCAGTATTTGAAATTGTGAGAGGCACTTTACAGCCAACTGGGCCTTTTGCAGGATTAAAAAAAAAAAAAAGTGTTAAAAGTTTGTAACAGAATATTAGAACACAAGTTTTCGTACATTCTTTACTAAACCAATGAAGTCTTATAATGAACCACATCACCTCATGCAGTATGTGCATTCCAGTGGCTTTAGGAGTCTTGGTAGTTCACAATAACTGTTGAGTATGTCTTGGTCTTTCCTCTACCTCCCACTGATCTTTGAATCAAGATATCTTAAAGAAATGATTGAAATAACTCTTGCACAGAGCCATTTCTACCTCTATCTCATAACTTCTGCCATCTGACCTTGGTGCCAAAGCATAGGCAGACAGGACTGCCTTTAGATAAAACTGAGTTCTTGCATTGGGAATAAAGACATAGGGCTGTATGAGATAGTGTAGTAGCAGGATGAGGATAGGTAAGTTCAAGTATTTAAAAATATTTTCCATTTAAAAAAATCTAGAGTAGATAGTCAATAG
>VWYP01003575.1:345-15399 GCA_013400435.1 Pycnonotus jocosus
TAAGGGGGGCAAGGGGTGGTGGGGACCCCCAAAAATGGGCTGGGGGGGGTGGGGACCTCCAAGCCCTATCCACGAGGACAAGACCCTTTAAAAGGGCATCTAGTCTCTTTAAAGGGCAATGCCACACCTACCCCCCCCCCCCCCTTAGAGGGGCTGCACCCATTTTGGGGGTCCCAGAGGTGGTGGGTGGGTCCCCAGGTGATCCCAGTCCTTCCCCCCCGCAGGTGAAGATCCAGGGGCAGAACAAGGAGATGCTGGCAGCTGCCTGTCAGATGTTCCTGGGCAAATCGGAGAGCGAGATCGGCCAGATCGCCCTGGAGACGCTGGAGGGCCACCAACGCGCCATCATGGCCCACATGACTGTGGAGGTGGGGCTGGGGGAGCCACGCCCACTCTGGGGAAGCCATGCTCCTCCTAAAACAGCCACACCCACTTGGGATCCAACCAAACCCCCTGATTTGGGATGAGAGACATGGCTCCTTTAAGAAATCCCAGATCTGCTTGGAAGGACCATTGGCCCAGAAGCCACCCCCAGCTCCCTCGGGGACAGGTCACCACCCCTCCCTTGGGATGGGAAGGGGCCCTTTAGGAGACCCCTCCCCCATGTGGCCCATAATATCCATGCCTTGAAAAGCCCCACCCCTGAAGGAGGCCACGCCCCCTGTGCTGCTCTTTGGCTGAAGCCCCGCCCACAGCACAAGATCCTCCTTCCCTGGCTGCATCCCTCTAAAGCCACACCCACCCCTGCCCCATCCTTGCTGTAAGCCCCACCTCCTTTCTCGACCTCACCCAGTATATGCCCCACCCCAGCTCAAAGCCACGCCCACCCACTCCACCCCACGCCTCAAGCCACGCCCACTGATGCAATCCTGACCCCACCCCTCACCTGGCTCCACCCAGTACAACCACACCCCATGGCTCCACTCCTTAGGCCACACCCACCTGGCCATACCCCCTTGCTCAAGCCACGCTCCATTTTGGGTCAAGTCACACTCTCTAACCTGAGCCACGCCCCTGACTCTACCCTGGGGTTGAGCCATGCCCACCTGGCCTCACCCTTTTGATCAAGCCATGCCCCTTCGGTTAATTTGTAGCCCCCTAAGCAGAGTGCCTGCCTCAAGCCACACTCCTAAAGCCAAACCACGCCAACCTGGCTTCACCCCTTGGTTTAAGCCACACCCCTTTGGTTGCGCCATGCCAACCTTGCCACACCTGCTCCCAAGCCACACCCACTCCCAAGCCACANCTCCCAAGCCACACCCACTCCCAAGCCATGCTTACCTGGCTGTACACCTTGGTACAAGCCATCCCCACAGACAAAGCCACGCCCACTTGGCTCCACCCACTTTGCTCAGTAAGGCCCACTTGGGTCAAGCCATACCCCCAGGACCAAGCCATGCCCATCTGGCACCACCCATCCCCTTAATCCATGCCCAGCAGCCCTTTGGCTGCTCAGCTCTGCCTTGTTTTAGCCCCGCCCCTTAGAGCNTAAGGCCCCACCCTGCTAAGCCCCACCCCTGCCCCCCCAAGCCCTGCCCTATTTGACCCTGACCCTGCTAAACCCCACCCTCTGGATCACACTCTACTAAGCCCTGCCCCCTTTGAGCCCCACCCCTTTGAGCTCCACCCTGCTAAGCCCTGCCCAACTGTAGTCCCACCCTGCTTATCCCCACTCCTCTGAGCCCCACTCCTGGGCCCCACCCCTGGGCCCCACCCCACTAAGCCCTGCCCCCGGCCCCACCCAGGAGATCTACAAGGACCGGCAGAAGTTCTCGGATCAGGTTTTCCGTGTGACCTCATCCGACCTGGTGAACATGGGAATCTCCGTGGTCAGCTACACGCTCAAGGACGTGCACGACGAGCAGGTGGCACACCTGGGACACTTGGGGACACTGTTGGGACACCTGGGGACAGCGGGAGACACCTGGGACAGTTGGGGACAGCTGGAGACACCTGGGACAGCTGGGGACACCTCGGGACACCTGGGGACAGCTGGGGACACCTGGGACAGCTGGAGACACCTGGGACAGCTGGGGACACCTTGGGACACCTGGGGACACCTGGAGGGGCCTCAGACACACCTGGGACGTGTCTGGAGAGGATGGGGTGACACAGGTGTGGCACAGGTGACAAGGAGGCGACACAGGTGTGACACAGGAGTGACAGGTGTGGCATGTGTGACAGAGGTGTGACATAGTTGTGACAGGTATGACACAGGTGACAAGGAGGTGGCAGAAGTGACACAGGTGTGACACAGGTGACACACATGACACAAGTGTGACGCTGGTGACAGTGACACAAGTGTGACACAGATGTGACACAGGTGTGACACAGATGTGACATAGATGTGACTTAAGTATGATACAGGTGTGACACAGGTGGGATGCAGGTGGGACAGGTGTAACATAGGTGACAGGAAGGTTACGTAGGTGCAACATAGGTGACAAAGAGGTGCCCCAGGTGACACAGGTGTCCCCGTGCAGGATTACCTGCGCTCCCTTGGCAAGGGCCGCACGGCGCAGGTGCAGCGCGACGCCCGCGTGGGAGAGGCTGAGGCCAAACGCGACGCCGGGATCCGCGTGAGTGACACCGGGGACACCTGGGGGTGGCCGGGGACACCTGGGGACAGCTAGGGACACCTGAGGACAGCTGGGGACACCTGGGGACACCTGAGCATACCTGAGGCACCTGGGGCACCTTCCTGTCAGTCACTCCCAGTGTTCCCACTGTCCCCCCGTGCTCTCCTTGTACCCTCCAGTCCATCTCAGTGCTCCCAGTGCCCCTGATATCCCCAGCAACCCAATCCCAGTAGTCTCCTAGTGCTTCCACTGCTCCTAGTACTCTCCTAGTCATCTCAGCCTCTCCCAGTCCATCCCAGTGCCCCCAGTGCCCCTATTCCCCAAATGCCCTCAACACTCCCAGTGCTCCCAGTACCCCCAGGTACCCCCAGTACCTCGTTCCTGGTACTCAGTGCTCCCCCCCAGTGGTCTTCTAGTCCCATCCCAGTCCCCACCAGTCTCTTCCAGTCCATCCCAGTGCCCCCAGTACCCCCATTCCCCAAACTCTCTCAGCACCCCCAGTGCTCTCAGTGCTCCCAGTACCCCATTTCCCAGTCCCTCTCAGTGCCTTCCCATCCCATACCAGTGCCTCCCCAGTACTCCCAGTCCATCCCAGTCTCTCCCAGTGCCCCCGTACTCCCATTCCCCAAACTCCCTCAACACCCCCATTGCCCCCAATATCCCATCCCCCAGTGCCCCCAGTCCCTCCCAGTCCCTCCCAGTCCATCCNCCTCAACACTCCCAGTGCTCCCAGTACCCCCAGGTACCCCCAGTACCTCGTTCCTGGTACTCAGTGCTCCCCCCCAGTGGTCTTCTAGTCCCATCCCAGTCCCCACCAGTCTCTTCCAGTCCATCCCAGTGCCCCCAGTACCCCCATTCCCCAAACTCTCTCAGCACCCCCAGTGCTCTCAGTGCTCCCAGTACCACCAGTAACCCATCTCAGTGCTCTCAATACTCTCCCAGTACTTCACTAATCCCACTCCAGCCCCTCCCAGTCCTTTTGCAGCCCCTCCCAGTCCCTCCCCATCCCTCCCAGTGCTCCCAGTACCCCATTTCCCAGTCCCTCTCAGTGCCTTCCCATCCCATACCAGTGCCTCCCCAGTACTCCCAGTCCATCCCAGTCTCTCCCAGTGCCCCCGTACTCCCATTCCCCAAACTCCCTCAACACCCCCATTGCCCCCAATATCCCATCCCCCAGTGCCCCCAGTCCCTCCCAGTCCCTCCCAGTCCATCCCAGTCCCCGGTGTCCCTGCAGGAGGCGCGGGCGCGGCAGGAGCAGGTGTCAGCGCAGCTGCTCAGTGAGGAGGCCACGGCGCGAGCCCAGCGTGACTTCCAGGTGGCCCAGGCTGAGTGCGATGGAGCCGTGAGCGCCCGCAGGGCCACAGCAGAGCTGGCCTTCCAACTGCAGGTGAGAACACACCTGGGACAGGTAATGATACACCTGGGGGAGGTAGAATGGAAGCTGGGAGCTCACCTGGAGCACCTGGGACTGCTCCAGAACACCTGGGACCTGCAAGTCGTGGAGTTCCCCCCAAATTTGGATCTTTTGGGTCACCTGAAACATCCCAGGACAACAGAGTTCCCCCTGGAGACATCTGCCTGGTGTCACCAGTGTCACCTATCCCCGGTGTCACTTGTCCCTCTGTCCCTGCCCTGATGGATTTGTCATCTGTCCCTGGTGTCACTTGTGCCCAGTGTCACCTGTCCCCATGTCCCTCCCTGATGAATTTATCACCTGTCTCAGTGCCACCTGTCCTTGGTGTCCCCTGTCCTATGTCTCTGTTGTCACCTGTCCCGTGTCCCTGTGCAGGCGGCACGCTCACAGCAGGCCATCACGGCGCGGCGGGGCGAGGTGTCCCTTTGTCCCCTGTCCCTGTGTCCCTGTGTCCCCTGTCCCTGTGTCCCTGTGTCACCTGTCCCGTGTCCCTGGCAGGCGGCGCGCTCACAGCAGGCCATCGCGGCGCAGCGGGGCGAGGTGGCGCTGGTGGAGCGGGCGCAGCGGGCACAGCTGCAGGAGCAGGAGGTCGGGCGGCGCCTCCAGGAGCTCGAGGCCACCGTGCGGAAACCGGCCGAGGCCGAGCGCTACCGGCTGGAGCGGCTGGCCGAGGCAGAGAGGTGAGGCTCTGCCCCTTTAAGGGCGGCCACGCCCCTCCAGGGAGGAGCCTGCCCTCCTCTGCTCGGGTGTGGGGGTGTTTTTGGGCGGTCCTGCCCATTGCTTTTTCAAGAGAGGTGTTGCCCCTTTAAGGAGAAGCCACACCCTCACATTGGCGGGTCCTGCGAGCGTAAGTGGAGTCATTGCCCCTTTTAGAGAAGCCCCGCCCCTTAAAGTGAGCCACACACCTGGTGGGGCATTAAAGGTGAATCCATTGCTCCATTAAGAAGGAGCCACAGCCTCTCCCAGTCAGCTGTGGTGGAGTTTTGGTGGATTTCACTACACTAGGCAGAGGCATTGCCCCTTTAAGAGAGATGTTGCCCCTTTAACGAGAAGCCACACCTTCATCATTATGGGTCCCACCAGTTTTCATTAAGCCATTGCCCCTTTAAAGGCAAGCCTTGCTTCTTAAGGTGAGCCACACTCTTGTCCTGGTGGATGCCACCACCTTGGCTAAAGCCATGGCCCTTTTAAGGGAATCCACACCCCTTGAGAAGCCACGCCTCCTCCCAGTCAGCCACCAACCCGCCCCGGTGTGCCCCACCAGTTTGTCCATAGCCAGTACCCTTTTAAGAGACATCTTGCCCCATTTGTGTGGTGTCATTGCCCTTTTAAGACCCATTTTTCCCTTTTAAGACAAGCCACGCCCACTTCAAATAGGCGACGCTCCCACCCTGTGGGGCTCACTCATCCTACACCATTGCCCCTTTAAGAGCGGCCCTGCCCCCTGACTTGGCGCCCCCTACAGGACGCAGGTGCTGCTGCAGGCAGAGGCCGAGGCCGAGACCCTCAAGGTGAGTCCGGGGCTCCCGGGGGGGTTTGGGGGTGCCAGGTGGATTTTGTGGCTCCCAGCCTGGGGTTTTTGGGGGTTCCTTGGGGTTTTTTGGGGTTCCCTGGGGGATTTTTGGCTCTCCTGGAATTTTGGGGGCTCCTGATCCCTTCTTTGATGTCCCCAACCCCATTTCCCTTGTCCCCAACCCATTTTTGGGGTTCCCAATCCATTTCCCACATCCCCAGTCCCAGCTGGGGGTCCCAGTTGTGAAGTTTTTGGGTTCTCTGGTGGTTTTTAGGTTCCTCATCGTTGCTGGGATTTTGGTGTCCCCGATCTCATCTCCAATGCCTTGGGTCCCATTTCTAGTGTTCCCNTTGGGGGCTCCTGATCCCTTCTTTGATGTCCCCAACCCCATTTCCCTTGTCCCCAACCCATTTTTGGGGTTCCCAATCCATTTCCCACATCCCCAGTCCCAGCTGGGGGTCCCAGTTGTGAAGTTTTCGGGTTCCCTGGTGGTTTTTTAGGTTCCTCATCATTGCTGGGATTTTGGTGTCCCCGATCTCATCTCCAATGCCCTGGGTCCCATTTCTGGTGTTCCCGATTCCAATGTCCCCAACCCCCGTTTCTGATGTCCCCGATCATGTGTTTTTTTGGGAGTCCTGATGGTGGGTTTGGGGTCTTGATTCTGTTTTTGGGGTTCTGACCCCGTTTCTGACAGTCGCCCTCCCATTTTTAGTGGTTCAAATCCCATTTCTGAGGTTCACAATCCTGTTTTTGGGTTCCTGATCCTATTTTGGGGGTCCCAATCCCATTTTCGGTGTCCCCAGTCCCATTTCTGGTGTCCCCAATCCCATTTTCAGTGTCCCCTGGTGTCCCCAGTCCCATTCCAATCCCATTCCTTGTGTCCCCAATCCCATTCTGCTGTCCCCAATCCCCTGTTTCGGTGTCCCCAGTCCCATTTCTGGTGTCCCCAGTCCCATTGTGCTGTCCCCAGTGCCCTGTTTTGGTGTCCCCTCAGGTGACAGGCGCTGCCCGTGCCGAGGCCGTGTCTCTCCGTGCCCGCGCTGAGGCTGCAGCAGCAGCGGCCAAGGCTGAGGCCTTTGGGCAGTTCCGGGACGCGGCCGTGGTGGAGATGGTGCTGCAGAGACTGCCCCAGGTGGGGACACGGGGACACTGTGGGGACATGGGGACAGCACTGGGACACTGCAGGGACACTGGGGACACTACAAGGACACTGCAGGGACTGCCCCAGGTGGGGACACGGGGACACTGTGGGGACACGGGGACAGCATGGGGACACTGCAGGGACACTGTAGGGACTGCTCCAGGTGGGGANGGGGACACTTTGGGGACACTGTGGGGGGTTTGGGGTGTTTGAGGGTGAATTTGGGGGCACTGTGAAGGAATTTGGAAATTGTGGCTGGAATTTGGGAATTTGGGGCTGGAATTGTGGCTGACCCCTGTCCCGGGGGGGGCACAGGTGGCCGAGGCGGTGGCACAGCCGCTGCTGGGGACGCGCCGGGTGACGCTCGTGGGCGGCTCCGGGGACGTCGGGGTGGCCAAAATTCCCTCGGAAATCCTGGAGTTGGTGACGCGGCTGCCAGGGGCTGTGGGGGCGCTGGCCAAGGGATCCCAGGTGAGATTGCGGGATTTGGGGGGAAATGGGGGATTTGGGGGGTCCCAGGTGGATTTTGGGGTGTATTTGGGAGATTTTGGGACTCTCTGAGGGGATTTTGGGGGCTCCCAGGTGGATTGTGTGGTGAATGTAAGGGATTTTTGGGGGACCTGAGTGAGGTTTGTGGACGCTCAGATGGATTTGGTGTTAATTTGGGGAATTTTGGGGGTCCCAGTTAAGTTTTGGGGACGCTCAGATGGATTCTGGGGTGAATTTTGGGGGATTCTGGGGTGTCCTGCCTGGGGTTTGGGGGTCCCAGGTGAATGGGGAATCCCAAGAGGATTTTGGAGGTCCCTGAGGGGATTTGGGGGTCCCAGGTGGATTTTGGGGTGAATTTGGGGGTCCGAGGTTGAATTCTGGGGGTCCCGGGTGCGGTTTGGGAGGTCCTGGATGGTTTTGGGGTGAATTTGGGGATTTAGGGAACATTCGGTGTCTCCTGGGGGAAGGTGACACCCCCAGGTCCCTCCTGACCCCGCCTTTGTCTCCTCAGGTGACCCCGACAGAGCCCGAGGGTGGCACCACGGAAATGTCCCCAAATACCCCCAAAGTGTCCCCAAGAGCCACCCCCCAGTGACACCAAAGTGTCCCCAAGTGCCAACCCCCCCGCAGAGCCACTGGGACCCCACTGTGTCCCCAAAATACCACCCAAGTGCCACCACCCTGATGCCACTGTGTCCCCAAAGGTGCCACTGGCCCCGAGATCCCTTTGTCCCCAAAGTGCCACTGCTGCAGTGCCAGCATATCCCAGAAGTGCCACCCCTAAATGTCATTGTGTCTCTTAAGTGCCACCTTGTCCCCAGAGTGTCCCTGAAGTGCCACCACTGCACTGTCGCATGTCCTCGAAGTGTCCTCAAGGTGCCACCACCCCCTGGCAGCATCCCTAAAGTGCCACCCCCAAATGTCAGTGTCCTCAGTGTGTCCCCAAGGTGCCACCACTACCCCCGTGTCCCCACTGCAGTGCCATCATGTTGAAGTGTCCCTGTGGTGCCACCATACTCAGTGTCACCCTGTCCCTAAAGTGTCACCACTCCAGTGTCACCATGTTAATAAAGTGTCCCCAAGGTGCCACCACAGCAGTGTCAATGTGTCCTTTAAGTGCCACCACCCCTGCAGCGTCCCAAAAGTGCCTTCATCCTGCCCTTGGTCGTGTCCCAACTGTGTCCCCAAGGTGCTGCCCAGGCATCCTTAAAGTGTCCCTGAAGCCCCAAGATCCTGCTCTGGTGTCCCCAGTGTCCCACCCCTCAATGTCATCATGTTCCAAAGTGCCATGTCCCCTGGTATCCCCATGTCCCTGAAGTGCTGCCACTCCCCAGTGTCCTCTTTAAGTGCCACCCTGGTGCCCCCAAAGCCCCAAGATGCTCTGGTGTCCCCAAGGTGCCGCCCTGGTGCCACCCGGGTGTTCCCCAGAGTGTCCCCAGCCAACGGTGCTGCCACCACCAGAGCCACCAAGCGGGGGTTGGGGACCCCGAAGGGACATGGGGACACCCTGGGGATATCAAGGAGGAGGGGACACGGGGACTCCCCCAGGTGACATTGGGGACCCTCAGCAGGGACATCCACGGTGACACTGGGGACTCCAAAGTGACCCCAGGAGCTCCCTGGGTGACCCCAAAGTGACCCAGAGACCCTCCAGGTGACACTGGGGACGCTGAGGAGCCCCAGGAGGGGACACAGGGACCCCCCAGGTGACATCAAAGTGACCTTAGGGACCCCCAGGTGACCCAAAATGTGACACAGGTGACACCCGTGGTGGCTTTTCCATCCCGAGTTTATTCTGGACCCGGGGGCGACTTTTCAATATGAAAAACGAAAGAAATGGGAAAAAATAAACAACAAAAAACATCCAAAACCGGGAGAGAGCGATTGGGAACAGTGATGGAAACTGGGGAGAAACGGAGGGAAATGGGGAAAAAATGGACAAAATGAACAAAAATTGAGGAATATGAACCCAAAATGAAGAAAAATGGGTAAAAATGAGTGAGCAAAAACAGGGAAAAATGAACCAAAACTTGGGAGAAAGGAACTGAAAGTTGGAAAAAAGGAATGGAATTGGGCTGAGAACAACAAAAAATGGGGAAAAACGGGAAAAAATGACCAGAACTGGAGGAAACTGAGCAAAAATGAGTAGAAATCATTGAAAAAGAGGAGACCAAAATGGGGGGGAAAAAAATCCCAAAATGGGGGAAAATTAAAAAAGAAATAAGGGAAAAAAACCAAAAAATTGGGAAGAACAGACACAAATAGGGGAAAATGAACAAAAAATGGGGAAACCAGGCAAAAAAATGGAGAGAACTACCCAAAATTGGGGAAATGGAGGCAGAGGGGGCGGGGGAGGGACAGGAGGCTGAGGTGGCAGCAGAGGAGGGGCAGAGGGGACAATGATGATGATGAAAGCTGGACACTCCTTGACAATGATGAACCCCGTGGATCCTTCAATGATGACCTTGGATCCTTGGGAGCTCTGGCCATGATCAGGTTTGGAGACTCTTCAGTGATGATGAAGGCTGGGGACTCTTCAAAGATGACGATGATGAAGGTTGGGAATTCTTCCACGCTGATGAAGATTGAGAGCTCTTTGAGGACGAAGATGACGGAAACTTGGAGCTCTGATCATGATCAAGACTGGAGACTCTTGAAGGATGATGAAGAGGTTGGAGACTCTTCCATGCTGATGGACACTGGAGATTCTTCGAGGATGAAGATGATTCAAGTAGGGAGCTCTGACCAAAATCGAGACTGGAGACTCTGCCAGGATGACGAGGGCTGGGGACTTGGTGATGATGATGAATATTGGAAACTCTTCAAAGACGACGAAGACTGAGGATGGTGAGGACAACGCTGAAGGCCAGGGACTCTTCCAGGATGACGATGATGAAGGTTGAGGACTGTGAGGACAACACTGAAGGTCGGGTGGGGACTCCGCTGCTGACGATGACCGAGGCCAACACTGACGACGATGATGAAGGACAATGACACCGAAGGCGCCGCCCACCGGTTGACGCCTCTCTGGGACAACACACCGGGAAGGGGAGGGGCTCTGCAGAAACCCCTCAGGCCTCCTCTTCGGCCTCCTCGCCGAAATCCTCCTCCTCCTCGGCCGTAGCGTCCTGGTACTGCTGGTACTCGGACACGAGGTCGTTCATGTTGCTCTCGGCCTCGGTGAACTCCATCTCGTCCATGCCCTCGCCCGTGTACCAGTGCAGGAAGGCCTTGCGGCGGAACATGGCCGTGAACTGCTCCGAGATGCGCTTGAAGAGCTCCTGGATGGCCGTGCTGTTGCCGATGAAGGTGACGGCCATCTTGAGGCCGCGCGGGGGGATGTCGCACACGGCCGTCTTCACGTTGTTGGGGATCCACTCCACAAAGTAGGAGCTGTTCTTGTTCTGCACGTTCAGCATCTGCTCGTCCACCTCCTTCATGGACATGCGGCCCCTGAAGACGGCGGCCACGGTGAGGTAGCGGCCGTGCCGCGGGTCGCAGGCGGCCATCATGTTCTTGGCGTCGAACACCTGCTGGGTGAGCTCGGGCACGGTGAGGGCGCGGTACTGCTGGCTGCCGCGGCTGGTGAGCGGCGCGAAGCCCGGCATGAAGAAGTGCAGCCTCGGGAAGGGCACCATGTTGACGGCCAGCTTGCGCAGGTCGGCGTTGAGCTGTCCCGGGAAGCGCAGGCAGGTGGTGACGCCGCTCATGGTGGCCGACACCAGGTGGTTGAGGTCGCCGTAGGTGGGCGTGGTCAGCTTGAGGGTGCGGAAGCAGATGTCGTAGAGCGCCTCGTTGTCGATGCAGTACGTCTCGTCCGTGTTCACCACCAGCTGGTGCACCGACAGAGTGGCGTTGTAGGGCTCCACCACCGTGTCCGACACCTTTGGCGACGGCACCACGCTGAAGGTGTTCATGATGCGGTCGGGGTACTCCTCGCGGATCTTGGAGATGAGCAGGGTGCCCATGCCCGAGCCGGTGCCCCCGCCCAGCGAGTGGGTCAGCTGGAAGCCCTGCAGGCAGTCGCAGCTCTCGGCCTCCTTGCGCACCACGTCCAGCACCGAGTCCACCAGCTCGGCCCCCTCTGTGTAATGACCCTTGGCCCAGTTGTTGCCGGCGCCGCTTTGGCCTGGAAAAGGGGCGGAAAGGTTGGGTTGGGGTCTTGGGGGCCTGTAAACAACCTCTGGGGACCTTAAATCACCATTGGGAACCTTAAACTTATCTTTTGGGAACTCCAAATGAGCTGAGAACCCCAAACCACCATTGGAAACCTTAAACTCTTAATGAATCTTCAAACTACTTCTGGAGATCTTCAACCCAACCATGACGATGTTGGAGACCTTTAAATCACTTTTGGGGACCTTTGGAGCACCTCTGGGTGGACCCTCAAAGCACCTTTGGGGATCTCGAGAACCTCTATCCCTACTTTGAGGAACCTTCAAACCACCTTGAGGACAATCTCTGAGGACCCTCAAACCATGCTGGGAACCCCCAACCCAACGCTGGACTCCCAGGGAGATCTCAAAATCATCTTTTGGGATTTTCAACCCAACTCTGGGCACCTTTAAACCACAACTGGGGAGCTTCAAGCCATGCTTAGGGACCTTCAAACCATCCTTGGGGACTTCATGAACCTCAAACCCACCTTGGGGAGCTTCAAAATCACCTCTGAATCAGCCCAGAGGATCTTGGGGACCCCTCAACCACTCCTGGAGACCCTCAGAGCCCCTTTGACACCTTTAAGGCATTTTTGGGGATCCTCAACCTAGATGACCCTGGGGACCTTCGAGCCACCTTTGGGGACAATGAGCACCTCAAGCCCCATGTGGCAAACATTCCAGCCACCTTGGGGATGTTCACACCATCTCTGGGGACCTTTGAGGCACTTTTAGGACCTGTGACCCCCCCCAGCTCAGCCCTTCTGTGTGGGCTGGGGTCTTTAGGGACCCTCAGACCATCTTTAGGGACCTTCAAAGCATTTCTGAGGAGCTTGGGCAACTCTGACCTACCCTGGGGGATCCTCCTTTGGGGACCTCGGGGATCTTTTACTTGGGGACCCTCAAACACATCTTTGGGGACCTTCAGCCCTACCTTGGGGACACCTGAGGGCCTTCAAACCCACCTTGGTAGGACACTTGGGGACCTTCATACCACCCTTGGGTCCTCCAACCCTACCTTAGAGACACCTGGGGACCCCTAAACCCCTACCTTGAGGACACTTGAGGCCCTCAACCCCACCTTGGGAATATTTAGGATACCCAACCCCACCTTGGGGACACTTGAGGCCCTCAACCCCACCTTGAAGACATTTGGGGGCCCTCGACCCCCTCTTTGAGAACACATGACAACCTTCAACCCCACCTTGGGGGGACACCTGAGGACTTTCATGCCACCCTTGGGTCCTCCAACCCCACTACGGGGACACCTGGGGCCTTGATCTCCCCTCTGGGGGCTCTGCCACAACTTGAGGCCACCACCTGCTATCCCAGGTGTGTCCCCTGCTGTGTCCCCAGGTGTGTCCCAAATATCCCTGTGTGTCCCCAACTGTCCCTGATGTCCCTCATGAGCTCCCAAATACCTTCAGATGTCCCAAATGTCCCTCAGGAGCCTCTAGATGTGTCTTACGTGACCCAAGTGTCTCCAGATGCCCTCAGGTGTCCCTGATGTCCCCAGATACCTCCAAGAGCCCCCAGGTGTCTCCCAATGCCCCCAAATGTCCCAGATGTCCCATAGTGTGTCTCAATGTCATCATATGTCCCCAGGTGATCCCAAGTGTGGCCCAGGTGTCCTAGGTGTGTCCCCACATGCCCTCAAGTGTGTTCCCATCTCCTCAGACATCCCCAGGTTTCCCCAGGTGTGCCACAGGTGTGTCCCAATGTCCCCAGGTATGTTCCCAGATGTCCCTCAGGAGCCCTCAGGCGTNCAGTGTGTCCCCATCTCCTCAGATATCCCCAGATGTCCCCAGATGTCCCCAGGTATGTTCCCAGATGTCCCTCAGGAGCCCTCAAGCGTGTCTCATGTGCTCCCAAGTGTGTCCCCATGTCCCCAGGTGTCCCAGGTGTGTCCCAATGTCCCCAGGTGTCCCAGGGGTGTCACTCACCAAACACGAAGTTGTCTGGCCGGAAGATCTGCCCGAAGGGGCCGGAGCGCACCGAGTCCATGGTGCCGGGCTCCAGATCCACCAGGATGGCCCTGGGCACGTACTTACCCCCTGGGGAGCGACCAAAACCACCAAAATTCACCCCAAAATCACCACAATTTACCCCCAAAGCACCCAGAACTGTCCCCAAAACATTCAGAGTTAACCCAGAAATACCAAAAACCACCCCAGAAAAAGCCAAAATCATCCCCAAAATGTCCCAAACCACCCCAAAAATATCTGGAATCACCCCCAAACCACCTAAATTTACCCCCAAATCACCCCCAGTTACCCCCAAACCATCCCAGAATTACCCCGAACCACCCTGAGTAAACCTCAAAACACCCAAAATGAACCCAAATTCAGCCCAAACCCACCCAAATCACCCCAAAAATAGCCCCACATGACCCCAAATCGACCTCAAACGATACTCAATGAATGTAAAAGGTGTAAAACCATCCCACAATAATCTAAAATCACCTCAAATCCACTTTGAACCAACCCTAAAATATTCAAAATCACTCTAAATTAACCAAAATTACCCCAGAACACCCGAAATCACCCTAAAATGACCCCAAAACAACCCAGCATCCCCAAGTGAACCCTAAAGCACCCCCAAAATGCACAAAGTAACCCTAAAATGAGCCCATATCAACCTAAAACATCCAAAATCACCCCAAAATCAACTCCCCAACCTCCAAAATCTACCCCAAACCAACACCCAAACTACCCAAAAAACCCAAAAATGTAAGATCACCCCAAAATGACCTAAAAACAATCCAGACCCCTCAAAACTCAACCATACCTCACCCCAAAAATCTCCAAATTCATCCCAAATCAGCCCAAATAACTTTTAAACATCCCAAATCTCCCCAAAACCTTCCAAATTTAACCCCCAAACCCCCAAATTCATCCCAAACCAACCCAAAATCACCTCAGTGCACCCCAAACCCCCAAAATAACCTCAAAATCTTTAAATTCACCCCGAAGCTTCCCAGGATGGGACATGGGGACAAAGCAAGGGCACAAAGGGACAATGGCAGGGGACACTGAAAGGTCACAGGGTTGGGGTGACAGAGGACAGGTGACACTGGGGGTTGGGAGGTGTGACAGGACAGGGTGACATCTGGAGGTGACAATGCACTTGTGACACTGGGGGGTGACAGGGTGACAGCAGTGAGGACAATGAAAGATGACAGGATAGGGTGACACTGGGGGGGGGTCACAGGATTGGGGTGACAAGGACCAGGTGACATGGAACAGGGTGACACCAGGAGGAACATATGGCTGCAGGTGACAATGGACAAGGTGACAGGACAGGGTGACACCAGAAGAGTCACAGAGTTAGGGATGACAAGGTGACACTGGGGGGTGACAGGATTAGAGCTAACAATTCAGTGGGTGACACTGGGAGGGCCACAAGATCTGGGGTGACAATGGGCAGGTGACACTGGGGGCTGACAGGATGGGGGGACAGGACAGGGTGACACAGGAAGTGGTAATGGACAGGATGACACCAGAGGGTCCCCAGGATAGAGGTAACACTGGAAGGTGACACTGAGTGGTGACAGGACTGGGGATGACACTGGGAAGTGACACGACAAAGTGACACCACTGGAGCGACACAGGAGAGGGTGGCACTCAGGGACACGGATGATGAGGTGACACAGGGCACGGATACAGTGACACTGGGGGGGAAAAACAGGGGACACGGTGACATGAAGGTGACAAAGTGATAGTGGACAGGAAGGTGACACTGGGGGGTGATACTGGGGGGGG